>JAULAV010004716.1:0-33007 GCA_030789695.1 Scilla litardierei | reverse complement strand
GGCCGAGTATAGAACTTCATTCGCCTGAGTGAGTTAGAATTCCTGAAGGAAATCAAAGTGAACTCTCTGGAATTCTGGGGAGCACAACAGAAGACCCACTCGGCCGAGTGATGAATCCCACTCGGCCGAGTGACGCAGAGCGCCATAGTGCCCAAACCCCAACTTCGAAGCAGACTCTCTAGGATTTTGGGAGAACATCAGAAGATCCTACTCGGCCGAGTCACACTTCTCACTCAGCCGAGTCATACTTCCACTCGGCCGAATGACACAAGCGCCCAGATTTTCAGATAGTCTTACACTCTTTTGAAATCTTATATCATTTCAGTAGGCAAAGTATTTTTCTCATATTTTTTATGGATAGTAAACTTCATGATGGTCCCAACGCCGCCAAGAACGTGCCAATCGGAATTTGGATGCAATCTGGAGCATTTCTGCAAGTTGATGCTGCATTGCTGAAATTTCTACTCGGCCGAGTCATATTTCCACTCGGCCTGAGTGAGTGCGGGCCCAGATTTTAAGTTGTAGCCAGAGCTGACTTTGGACACGAAATTGAGGGGGTTTCTAGGGTTATTTGCTATGGTTTGGGGGGCTATATAAGAGGTTTGTAGCCGTCATTAGATGGAGTTCCATTATGTTTTCTTAGGGATTATTTCAGAGGGTAGGCCATACCCTAGTCCTACTCTTGGATCAAAAAGCTGTATTTGGATTGGATTTCTTCATCAAAGCTAATTATCTTTGTTCTTATTATTTTAGTCTTTGATTTGATATCTTTTTTACTTGCAAGCAATGTTTTCTATTGATTCCTTAATTGTTATTGCTATGCTTAAGTATATTCTCTATTCTAGAGCAAAGGGATGAACCTTATGGATCTAATTTCAGATTTGTGGTGAATGAATTTTTTGTTGTTGGAATTTCCAGGAGGTTAGGTTGTGATTGATTTATTACAGATATCTAGGAATTTCCATCGATCTGGAGTTTGCAAGAGATTAGATTCCGATCGATGGGAAGGTCTAGATATTCGATTTAGATTTATAATCGAGATTCATTAGGTTTGGTTTGCAAGAGATTGGACCGAAGCTAGTGTTTTTATTATAAATCTATACCCATATTCGTTTGCAAGAGATTGGACGAATACGAGCTATCGCAATCAAGGTCGTAATTCGAGTTTGCACGTGAGTGGGCTCGAGGTGCGATTGAACGATGATGTCGATCTTCATGCTAGTGGCTTAGGTTAGGGTTTGCATGAGAGTGTGCCCTAATCTAGGTTTGTAACGACTGGTTTTCATGTATTTGGATTATTTATATTATATATATATGTTTTGGTGGATTTTCTCCTCATGTGTGGTTTTCGTCCCCGTAGCTTTCACTTTCGATCGTTTCGTCGTGCTTTCTTAGCTTCTTCCTTAGAATCATCGATTTTGGAGTAAGTCATTCGTGACGGGCTTCATATCCGTCATATCTTATTGTTAGATCAAGCCTAGGATTCTTAGGAATTAATCTCGGAGCTTCGCGCTCCATTTCGGAACTTTTTGTGCACGTTAGCCGATACAAGAAGGGGAACCGACCGACTAGATGACGATTTAGTCAGTCGACAAACCTTCATGGACCGACTAGTTGGCTTTGTTAATTTCTCAGGAGTTACTGTTTACTTTTAGTCGGTCTAAGAACAACCACCGACCGACTATATTCTCAACTAGTCGGTCAGAACTTGCTCTCAGACCGACTAGTTTCTGTCAGTAGATTTCACCTAAGCTACTGTTTATCGTTAACCGGTCCATGAACACTCACCGACCGACTAGGTTACAAACTAGTCAGTCGACGGGCCTTCACAGACCGACTAATTCATTACCCAGGTTTTTCCCTACTTTCGTTGCTTGGTGTTAGTCGGTCACAGTTAATCGACCGACCGACTAGTTGCTAAACTAGTTGGTCAGCCAACCTTCTTTGACCGACTAATCAGTGTCGAAACCCTAATTTTTGGGCAGCCGCCAAGTCGTTTTCTATAAATACCGCACTTCGTTTCTTTTCTTTCTTTCTCTTCTCCTGGCTTCATTCCTTCCCCCTTGACCTCTGATTTTCCCCAACCTTCCTCTAGCCTTCCTCCTTCATCAAGAGCTTCTCCCCCTCTCCATTTTGACCAACCACCATGCCCTAGGCCATCTTCAACCCTCAAAATCCCCCAAAACCCCATTTCTCCAGATTTTCCCCATCCATTCCAGATCTGAACCCTAGGTTCCCCTGAGCGTTTCTTCCGTTGCCGTGCTTGCTCGGCATCATTCTTCCGCTTCCGATATGGTAATAACTCGATCTCTTAATATCCTCATAACCCATTTGTGTTTTTGTGAAACCCTAATGAAATGAATGTTGTTTTGATGATTGTTTCTCCATAACAGCGACTTTCCTGTAGATTAGCGTCCGTGGGACGAACCCTCGTTGATCGTCATCCTCGGTGCTAGGCAAGTGAAACTTGCCACTTAGGGTTTTGGGTCATGTCTTAGGCCATTTGTTTGTTGTAGGCGTAAAAGAGACTAGGCGACGAAATGATACTCGCCTCGGTGCAATTTTAGGAACTAGCTTGACAACGAAGCTAGATCCGACATTCATCATGTTGCACAACTACCATGTCATGTTTAATTTCCATTAACGGTACACAATTTAATTGTCATGTATTGCATTCTTTAAGTGTTTTCATGATTGCGTAGCTCCGCAACATCTTGTGAAATGATTGAGGCTAGGTGCACCCCTAGGCCAAATGAAATACGCTCCTGGGTTGTGATCCTGGAAACGAGCTCTTGTGCGGGGCAACCCTGGCTCATTTACTGAGCTCATGTACAGGGACCCTGGCTCGTTCACATGTGGGTATTGGGGTAAGAGTTAAGCGGCCATTTAACTGGGAGTCTGCCCGATCAGCAACTGCAGTTGTAAGGCGTAAACTCTGGGTTCTGGGGTAGTGTTAAGCGGCCAATCAGCGTGAATGCCAAACCGTTCAGCTGTAAGGCGTAAACATCTACAAACAACTTGAAACGTGACTAGTGAAAAGATTGAGATTGTTAGTAGCTTGGCTACTCTTGACTTGTCCTGATAAATTGTTCTCTTGTACTTAATGTTCACCATGTCTTACTTGTGCACTCATGTTATAACTGTCATGTCATGCATACTATAACTGCTAGGTTGTTAGTTTGCCTTACCTTCAGTTTCCTTGCCCAAGTCTTTTAGACTTGCTGACATGTGCCCCTTTACTCTTTTGGGTGACATATGTTAGATCCTGAGCCTGAGTTCTTTGTCGAGGACGAGGTGTTTGCTGACGCCGAGCCCGAGCCTGTGTTTGGCGAGGAGTACGTGGACACTGGGGACCAGTCCTAGTGTCTTCGTTGAGCTTTCCCTTTTTGTTTAGACTGTTGTTTTGTTGTCGGTGCGTAGCACCTATACTTTGTTATGTTGTCCTTGTTGGCCTTGTTCTGGGCCTTTAGACTCTTTCTTTTAGCCTGGTAGCTTTTTTGGATGTTGAACTTAATTTTCATGTTGGACCATTTATGAGATTTGAGATTTTATTTCTGTCTCTCCTTGTGTTATTATTGTTGTTCCGTTTGTGGTTACAGGGACCTGCTTATGTTTTATTGACGCTTATCGGGTTTGGGGCTTCACAGCTCCACTCTCGTGGGGACCTTTTCACGTCTCGCCTCCATTTTAGGGAAGCGGGGCATGACAAGGTTGCTATAGACCGGTAATAGCGCGAGAGCGTGAGCTTGGTTTTATATTCAGTTACGATTAGTTCACCTCAATTCAAGTCTTACAACATTGAGATTCACTATTTTCAAGGATGAATGATGATCTGTAATGGGGATTTCCTAGCTCTAGACTCTTTTGTTATATTTAATTCGAATCTCTATTAGACCAACTTCTTTATCACCAACACCGATATCCACCACCATTTCTATTATATCATACCATAACCATCTCCACCAATAATACATTCGTAGTCAAACCAACCTAGGATAGATTGGAGCCAACACTGCCTCCTCGTGTTCGATACCCGCTCGCCACTACGCCGTGCGTTTGCTGTAAAACTACAATCGTTTTTCGGGTGTATATCCAGGGCCGATCAGGAATCAACCGGTGGTCCATATATTTTAGTTTGCGGAGTGTGAATAGCATAAAGATGCATCATGTCTCCCTCAAGACTAACGTGGATGTCATCCTTAATAGTACCTGCATCGGAGATATGATTCATAATATAATCCAAAATCTTTTGTTGGAACTCATCATCTGTCTTATGGGTCCATGAACCAACAAATCGAACATCGTTCAATAAGTCTCTTGCTACGTCCTTGACTATAATTTCCTCTATATACAGACCTTGGAAGCCATCTTCTTGATATGAAGGAACACTACAACCGTCTGTGTCGGTGTCAGAGTCTGTTACCCAACGCACTTGCATCTCCATAATACATGTTAAGCTTAAGTGAATTCGACTGGAGAGAGGTGTTAGCGTAAGATAAAACAGAAATATGGTGGGGTAAGAGGTGGATGGAGAAACTAACAAGTCTCTAACTAAAAACCAAACCCAAGCGAACCGTTGCCTCCTCGAAAATGGCGCCAAAATCTTGTTTAAATTCACAAATGCACAGTGTCGATGGCTTTGTAATATAAAAAGGTTATCAATGCACTTGGAAGGCGATTGGTATATGTATTGGGTTTATAGTTCAGAGTTGTGTGACTGTGTCAGTGGTGGGTGTATCCAAGAGTTTTGTCACGGAAATATCTCACAATTACTAACAATAGAATGGAAACTAGGGCGCCATGAGTCACCACTAGTACTGTTGGATGTCGATGCTAGGTTATAACTCTTAGGATGGATTGTTTCATAGGGCAAGATTGTTGTGTCTTGAACGTGGAATCATAGACAACTATCATTGAACTACTCATCTAACGTATTCCGTGCTTAGCCCAACCATCGTGGATGGCCTCACACGCGACACGAGCATTACAATCGACAATTGATTCTTAATCTCCACTCACGTCACTATCTGGAATTAGTGTTTCGATCCGTGATATGATGGCTCTTATTGATGCTACTATCGTAGATCATCAATTAGTGATATAGGGCATCGGTGAAGACCCATAGAGTGCGTGCCACTATCGTGGATACCGAACCCTAAGTGAACTTATTAATGACCCTAATCAAGCCTATTTGATAATATCTAGGGCAAGTGCCACTATCGTGGATCAGAAACCCAAGATGAGAACACTATAAACTTGGTTAGATAAATCACATCACATCCCTAATCACAAAATTAACCAAAAAATCATTCCTTTAACATCTAAACCCTAAAATCCTAGGGTTCATCCATTAGCCCTAAATGGAACTACTCACAATTCATGGTAGAAACAATAAAAAACAATGACGATAATAGAAATAAACATCATAACACAATTAGTATAAAAAACAATAGAGATGTGGAAGAAAATAGTACCAAACCAAAGAGAACTGGAGATCTATCGAGAAAATTAAGAACTTCAACAATTTTCCGCGCAATAATCTTCTCCAAAATCCAAACTTTGCTTAAGAAAATAGAATGGCGGCTAAGAAACTAAAATTCAACTAAAACTGAACTCTCATCCTCTAACCTATGAAAGTAAAAATCCTTATATACATGTGGGATTGTAACCAAATAAAACAAATAAAGCCCATAATTCGAACAAATTACAGCGTCTGTGGGTCGCCCGACTCGACAAAGTGTAGATGCCACTCGGTCCGAGTTGGGTTTCAAAGCACCTTAGCCCTTTGCCCGATGTCTTGCTCGTTACCTGGAAGAATGGTCGCTCTGACCGAGTGGCAATGCCACTCGGTTGAACTCAGAAGGTTGAATTTGGCTTCAAAACATCGTTCTGTCGAAATTTTGACTCGACCGAGTCACATAGGCACTCGGTCGAGTGGACGAATCTGCTCGATCGAGTTCAGGAGCTCGAAAAATGCCAGAAAATGTCGTTATGTCGAAATCTCTACTCGGCCGAGTAGCAAACCTACTTGTTCGAGTGATATTCAAAGCTCGATAAATGGCTAAGGTTGAAGCTCCTTCTCTTTCTACCTTACCTAGTCGACCGAGTGAGATTTATGGCTCGGTCCGAGTACATTTTGGTTCTTCAGGAGCTGAGTCTTGAAGTCCATTGCCTTTGGCCAAACCTACTTGGACCGAGTGGGAAAAGCTACTCAGTCGAGTACTATGTAAATGCTGAATTGATGTTGGGAAGCTTCATTCTCTTGTCTCTCTTCTTCTCCCTTCCTCTTCTTATCCTCAAATCCTCTTCTCCACACTGTCAAGCACCTAGCATGCCATGTCATTGATGCTCTGGCGTCCTCAGATGTGTCCTTAGCACCATTTTGATCCAAATCGCCTTGAAACTTCTGAAAATGGAACGGAAGCCCCGAAAGTAATATAATACGATAAACGATTGATAGAGCGATAAAAAATGAGTTTTGAGCGACTGAAATGATGTGATAAATATATAGAAAATATGGACACATAAACCATCCGAGGAGAAAGAGCCTGAAAAAGTTGATGGAGACACCTCAGGGGAGCCTCCAAGTGTTTAAGTTCAGAAGGTTCCATTCACTTAGAGATTGGCGAAGGCGAAGTTGGAGGAGAAATACGGGAAGTTTTGGACATGTTGAAATAATTGCACATCATGATCCCATCTCTAGATGCTATCTCAGAGATTCCATCATATGCTACATTTCTAAAGGAGTTGATAACTACCAGGGGAGGAGAAAATATCGTGCTATCAAAGGAGTGCAACACCATCCTCCAAAGAAAGACTGTGGAGAAGTTTGACGATCCGGGAAGCTTCGTCATCCCATGCGTTGGGGGGGACATCTCAATTGAAAGAGCGATATGCGACCTAGGGGCAAGTGTGAGCTTGATGCCATTGGGCATAAGCGAGAGACTAGGGATGGGGGCACCAAAGCCCATTATAATGACGCTATAGTCGTCGACAGATCGATAAAGTACCCCGTAAGGATCCTCGAGGACGTGCTGGTGAAGTTTGGAGATACGATAATTCCATGTGATTTTGTGATCATGGATATGCCGGAGGATGCCTGCATACTAATAACCTTGGGTCATCCATTCTTAGCCATCACAGGAGTGCTGATTGACGTAAAGGGAGGGAAGCTGTCCCTCAACATTGGAAAGAGAAAGTTGAGTTAGACCTTCAGAGGAGTATGAGAGAATTCATGGAGGATGATCATTGTGATCAAGTCGACCTTCTGAAAGAAGTGATTGAAGAGGCTGAGTTGGTGAAGTGATCCTAAACCCCCCGGAAAAGATTTTGTTTGCAAATTCTAAACATGAAGGGGATTAGGAGACGGTTACCTTAGCAAGGAAATTGGATGAAGCATTGAAGGAGAGGGTCAACAAAGAGGCCCCAAGATCATGTCCAACCAACTCCAAGGAGCTACGCAATACGTCGGCAATTGTCATCAAGGAAAAGCATGGAGCGAGAGTAGACATTACGCTCTCCACCCCGGAGCCGCCATGAAAAATTAATCGGGAGTTGAGCTAAAGACTTAAAACAAGAGCTTCTTGGGAGGCAACCCAAGTTCTTAACTCTTCATAGTTTTCATTTTCATTTTTATTTCAGTTAGAATAGTTAGTTTTTGAGTGAAAACCAACCCCATAACACTAATTTGATTCAAGTATTTTGCATTGCAGGGAGAAAAATAAGACCGCATGGGATACCCCACGTGGCCGCGTGGAGGAGAGAATAAGGAGCAAAAATAGAAGCAGCAGATCCTTGTCGACGCGATCGTGTGATGTGTCACGAACGACCGCTTCAATTGAGGCCAACCGAGAGAAAATTTGAAGCTGAAGATTAAGATCTATGCGGCCATGTCAACTTGATCACGCGGCCGTGTAATGAGCCAGTATCTTTGGAATTTTTGGTCAAAATTTCGCACTTACAAGGTCGTGTTGTCCAAGCGATGCGACCGCGTCATTCCATCTTCCAAAGCCAAAATCTCTACGTCAATTTTCCCTCCAAACGCCCATTTCTGTACCATTGAAACGACTGTTTCGTCAAGACATTCCCAAAGACAAAATCCTGGCCCAAATGGCGTGGTCATTTTGTCCAAGCGACACGCCCGTATTAAGAACCTATTTCTCTGGATTTTTGGCCCCATATTTCCTTCTGACAAAACGGTCGCTTCAATTCTTTTACGTGACCGCATGGACCCAATTTTTGGCCACTCAGATCACTTGACGATGCGGTCGATATGACATCGATGCAACGACATCGTACCACCCACGTCATCGATAAATCCCTAGGATCCTTCTCTTCTAAAGCTACACGGTCGTTCATCAAACGACACAACTGCGTAACCCAACTGCGTCGCCTGCTCTTATAAAACTACAACCCCAAAACGGCCGAGTCCTGTAACGACTGGTTTTCATGTATCTGGATTTATTATATTATATTATATGTTTTGGTGGATTTTCTCCTCATGTGTGATTTTTGTCTCCGTAGCCTTCATTTTCAATCGTTTCGTCATGATTTTCTAGCTTCTTCTTTAGAATCGTCGATTTCGGAATAAGTCATTCGTGACGGGCTTCATATCGGTCATATCTTATTGCTAGATCAAACCTAGGAGTCTTAGGAATCGATCCCGGAGCTTCGCGCTCCATTTCGGAACTTTTTGTGCACGTTAGCAGGTACAAGAAGGGGAACCGACCGACTAGATGACGATTTAGTCGGTCGGCAAACCTACATGGACCGACTAGTTGGCTTTGTTAATTTCTCAGGAGTTACTGTTTACTTTTAGTCGGTCTAAGAACAATCACCGACCGACTAGATCCTCAACTAGTCGGTCAGAACTTGCTCTCAGACCGACTAGTTTCTGTTAGTAGATTTCACCTAAGTTACTGTTTATCGTTAGTCGGTCCATGAACACTCACCGATCGACTAGGTTGCAAACTAGTCGGTCGACGGGCCTTCACAGACCGACTAATTCTTTACCCAGGTTTTTCCCTACTTTCGCTGCTTGGTGTTAGTCGGTCACAGTTAATCGACCGACCGACTAGTTGCTAAACTAGTCGGTCAGCCAACCTTCTTTGACCGACTAATCAGTGTTGAAACCCTAATTTCTGGGCAGCCGCCAAGTCGTTTTCTATAAATACCCCACTTGGTTTCTTTTCTTTCTTTCTCTACTCCTGGCTTCTTTCCTTCCCCCTTGACCTCTGATCTTCCCCAACCTTCCTCTAGCCTTCCTCCTTCATCAAGAGCTTCTCCCCCTCTCCATTTTGACCAACCACCATGCCCTAGGTCATCTTCAACCCCCAAAATCCCCAAAACCCCTTTTCTCCAGATTTTCCCCATCCATTCCAGATCTGAACCCTAGGTTCCCCGGGGCGTTTCTTCCGTTGCCGTGCTTGCTCGGCATCATTCTTCCGCTTCCGATACGTCAATAACTCGATCTCTTAATATCCTCATAACCCGTTGTGTTTTTGTGAAACCCTAATAAAACTAGGTTGGATGTTTTTCTAATATTGTTTTGCCATGGCAGCGATCTCATCGCCGTAGTTAGCATTTGTGTGACGGCCTCGTTGATCGTCATCTTCGGTGCTAGGCAAGTGAAACTTGCCACTTAGGGTTTTGGGCCACGTCTTAGGCCATTTGCTTGTTGTAGGCGTAAAAGAGACTATGCGACGAAATGATACTCGCCTAGGCGCAATTTTAGGAACTAGCTTGACAACGAAGCTAGATCCGACATTTACCATGTCGCACAACTACCATGTCATGTTTAATTTCCATTAACGGTACGCAAATTAATTGGCATGTCATTGCATTCTTTAAGTGTTTCCGTGATTGCGTAGTTTCGCTACATCTTGTGAAATGATTGAGGCTAGGTGCACCCCTATGCCAAATGAATTACGCTTCTGGTTGTGATCCAGGAAACGAGCTCTTGTGCGGGGCAACCCTGGCTCATTTACTGAGCTCGTGTATAGGGACCCTGGCTCGTTCACATATGGGTATTGGGGTAAGAGTTAAGCGGCCATTCAACTGGGAGTCTGCCCGATCAGCAACTACAGTGGTAAGGCGTAAACTCTGGGTTCTGGGGTAGTGTTAAGCGGCCAATCAGCGTGAATGCCAAACCGTTCAGCTATACGGCGTAAACATCTACAAACAACTTGAAACGTGACTAGTGAAAAGATTGAGATTGTTAGTAGCTTGGCTACTTTTGACTTGTCCCGATAATTATTCTCTTGTACTTATTGTTTCACCATGTCTTGCTTGTGCACTCATACCATAACTGCCATGTCATGCATACTATAACTGCTAGGTTGCTAGTTGCCTTCCTTTTCAGTTTCCTTGCCCAATTATTTTAGACTTGCTGACATGTGCCCCTTTACTCTTTTGGGTGACACATGTTAGATCCTGAGCCTTAGTACATTGTTGAGGACGATGTGTTTGCCGACGCCGAGCCCGAGCCTGTGTTTGACGAGGAGTACGTGGACACTGGGGACCAATCCTAGTGTCTTCGTTGAGCTTTCCCTTTTTTTAGAATGCTGTTTTGTTTTCGGTGCGTAGCACCTATACCTTGTTACGTTGTTCCTTTTGTTGGCCTTGTTCTGGGCCTTTAGACTCTTTCTTTTAGCCTGGTGGCTTTTCTGGATGTTGAACTTAATTTTCATGTCGAACAAATTATGAGATATGAGATTTTATTTCTGTCTCTCGTGTTATTATTGTTGTTCCGTTTGTGGTTACAGGGACGTGCTTATGTTTTATTGACGCTTATCAGGTTTGGGGCTTCACAGCTCCACTCTCGTGCGGACCTTTTCACGTCTCGCCTCCATTTTAGGGAAGCGGGTCGTGACAGGTTTTGTTGGTGGCCCATGCAGGTCCTCTTCTGTAACTGCGATTATCAGAATGACGATAATAATATTAGAATGTCCAATAAACTAAGTTCGACGTCTGAGTCATGAGCTATGGGTCTAATCTGCTTCGTTTTCTGTGTCATTAGATGGCAGGAAGGCGATTCACCCGTGGTGGAGGTAGTGGTGCGCCCCCTCATGACGAGGAGCCTGAGCGGGAACCCAGCAATGGAGAGATGATGTGGATGATGCTCCAGATGATGCAGGTGCAGCAGGGCGTGCTCCTGCAAGTCCAGAATGCTCCACTTGCTCGAGCTGCCCGGGCACTTCCGGATGCCCCTCGCTCCGAGCCGGGAGCGAAGCAATTTCGGGAGCTGGGTCCCGCATATTTTAATGGGTCTGAGGGTCCTCTGGCTGCCGATGAGTGGATTCAGAACATTGAGGATAACTTGAAGATGGCCAAGATCACCCCGGCTGGATGGGTTGATTTGGCGAAGAGGCAACTCAAGGATAATGCTCGGAACTGGTGGGATGCGGAAGAGAAGATGCTGGTGGAGCCGATAGCTTGGGCTACCTTTAAGTCCAGGTTTGATGAGGAGTTCTTTCCGAAGGCTACTAGGAAGGAGATGCTGCAGCGCTTTATTGATCTGAAGCAAGGGAGCTTGAAGGTGGACCTGTACCACCAAGAGTTCACTAGGCTGAGCCGATTCGCACCGAAGATGGTGCATGATGCTGATGAGAGGGCTCAGAGGTTCCTGCAGGGACTTGCTTTGGAGCTCCAGAGTTTTATGTCTTCCTCTGATCTGGACTCTTATCAGAAGGTTCTGGTCGCTGCGAGGAGGCAGGAGCTGAACCTGAGTCAGAGGAGAGGACATGTTTCTGGTGCTGGGAAGAGGCCTATGGAGCAGCCTAATCAGCCAGCTCAGTTCAAGAGACCAGGAGGGCCTATTCAGAAGACTTGCCATTTCTACGGCAAGCCTGGCCACATCAAGGATCAGTGTAGGAAGTTTCTGGGCCAGTGTTTGGTTTGTGGTGATGCTTCTCATGTCGCGAAGGATTGTCGGCATGCGAATCAGCTGCGGAGGGCACCTGTTGCAGCACAGCCATTGCAGCAGCGAGCGTCTGTTCCTGCTGAACATGGAGTAGCTCTTGTTCCACAGAGGCAGGCTTTTCAGCAGGCTATTCCGCCGAAGAGGCAGGCTTTTCTGATGACCGCTGTGGAGAGCGAGGCTGTGGATGAGGTTATCGCAGGTAATCCTCAATCTAGCTGTTACTTTACTAGTTAGTTTTGATTGTTAGATTGTGTTGTTTGCTTGAACATGATTGTTTGCTAGACTAGGGTTTGATTGTTAAATTGCTTGTTAGGTGTGGTTTTGGTGTGCACATTTCCTGTACGAGTCCTCTTTGACTCTGGTGCATCGATGTGCATTATTTCTCGGAGCTTCGTGGAGAAGCATTCCTTGTCGATGTCCCCTCTTTTCAAGAGTTGAAATATCGTTACAAGGAATGGCGTGGTCTCGGTGCATCGTGGTTGCAATTCTTGCCCGTTGGTGGTATGTGGACATGAGCTTTACGCTGATTTCATTGTCCACGACATCATCAACTATGATGCGGTCCTTGGGATGGATTGGCTTACGAGCTTCTATGCTACGATCGACTGTCGGAGGAAAATGGCGGTGTTCGAGATTCCCAAACATCCAGTATTTGAGTTCAGCCGTGGTAGCAGCTCGCTTGGTCCTGTCAGATTTCGGGCCAGGCCGGTGGAGATTGTGGCTATGCAGATGGAGTTGGAGAGGCCAGCTGTGGTGCGAGATTTTGATGACGTCTTCCCCGAGGAGATGTCTGGTTTGCCACCTGATCGAGCTCTAGAATTTTCTATTGATCTTATTCTGGGAGCGCAGCCGATTTCGAAGGCGCCTTATCGTATGGCACCCGCTGAGTTGGAGGAATTACGGAAGCAGCTGGATGAGCTTTTGCAGAAGGGTTATATCAGTCCTAGTGTGTCTCCGTGGGGAGCACCGGTGCTGCTGGTGAAGAAAAAGGATGGTTCGCGTCGCTTGTGCGTGGACAATCGGGAGTTGAATGCGGTGACCATCAAGAATAAATACACGTTGCCTCGCATCGATGATATTTTTGATCAGCTTGGAGGTTCGAGGGTGTTTTTGAAGTTGGATCTGAGGAGTGGTTACCATCAGTTGAAGGTGAAGAAGGGAGATGTTCTGAAGACAGCATTCAGGACGAAGTATGGACACTACGAGTTTGTGGTTATGCCTTTCGGTGTAACCAATGCACCCACAGTTTTCATGAATCTGATGAATCTGATCTTCTACGACTTTTTAGATAAGTTTGTCGTTATCTTTATTGACGACATTCTGATCTATTCTAAGTCGGAGGAGGAGCATGCATCGCACTTGAGGACGGTATTGGAGATTTTGAGGAAGCATCGTTTGTATGCTAAGTTTTCGAAGTGCGAGTTTTGGCTGGACAGAGTTGCTTTCCTCAGGCATGTGGTGACTGGAGATGGTATTTCAGTGGATCCTGAGAAGATTAGGGCCATCAGAGAGTGGCATGTTCCGCAGTCAGCGTCTGAGATCCGGAGTTTCCTTGGGCTTGCTGGTTACTATCGGCGCTTCATTAAGGACTTTTCCCGTATTGCTGAGCCGATGACCAGATTAACGCGGAAGGATTACCTTTTGTTTGGTCGGGTGATTGTGAGAATGCTTTCGGTGTTCTGAGGGAGAGATTGACGCCTGCCCCTATTCTTGTTGTGCCTGATCGCAGCGGTGGATTTGAGATCTTTTGCGATGTTTCTGGCAAGGGTCTCGGTTGTGTGTTGCATCAGCACGGGCATGTTGTGGCGTATGCTTCGCTTCAGCTCAAGACTCATGAGAAGAATTACCCGACGCACGATTTGGAGTTGGCTGCCGTCGTGTTTGTGCTCAAGATTTGGAGGCACTTCTTGCTGAGTGAGAAAGTGAAGATCTTCACCGATCACAAAAGCTTGAAGTATATTTTTTACTCAGAAGGAGCTCAACATGCGACAGCGTCGATGGTTGGAGCTCATGGCGGATTATGAGATTGATTTGCAGTTTCACCCTGGCAAGGTGAATGTGGTTCCTGATGCGCTGAGTAGGCTTCCAGTGGTGATGATTTTGACCTCGCAGTGGAGATTGCAGCAGGATTTTTGCGAGTCTGGTGTGGAGATTGTTCTTCCTGGGGAGGCTTCTTCGTTGATGAGTATGCAGATTCAGTCGATGATCGTGGATCGGATCAAGGCTGGCCAGGCTGGAGATCCGAAGCTGGTGAAGATTTGGGAGCAGGTAGAAGCCGGTCTGCGGACTGACTTTTTGATTCATGAGGATGGCTCGCTAAGTTTTGGAGCCAGGTTGTGTGTGTCAGCTGGAGATATTAGAGAGGAGTTGATGGTGGAGGCACACAGTTCGCCGTATTCTGTGCATCCTGGTGGGTCCAAGATGTACCAGGATCTTCGTCTGAACTATTGGTGGCATGGTATGAAGAGGAGTGTGGCTCGAAGTGTAGCCAAGTGTTTGGTTTGCCAGCAAGTGAAGGCGGAGCATCAGCGTACGGCAGGGTTGCTGCAACCGCTTCCGATTCCGGAGTGGAAGTGGCAACACATCACTATGGATTTCGTGACTGGACTACCTCGGAGTCCGAAGCAGAATGACGTGATTTGGGTGATCGTAGATCGATTGACCAAATCCGTGCACTTTATTCCATTCCGAGTGGGACAGTCTACTGAGGCACTAGAGAGGAGATATATGGAGGTAAATTCTTTTGCTCTCCGTTTTTATTTCCTTTTTCCTTGTTTGGATAGTGATGTAACGTGAATCGTGCAGGAGGTCGTATGACTTCACGCAGTCCCTGTGAGTATCGTGTCGGACAGAGACACGAGGTTCACATCTCAGTTCTGGCAGGGTTTGCAAAAGATTTTGGGTACGCGTCTGAGTTTCAGCACGGCGTACCATCCGTAGACGGATGGCCAGTCCGAGAGGACGATTCAGATCTTGGAGGACATGCTGAGAGCGTGCATGTTGGATTTCAAGGGTTCGTGGGAGGACCATCTACATCTGGTAGAGTTTTCCTACAACAACAGCTTCCAGGCGAGTATTGGCATGGCGCCTTTCGCCGCTCTTTATGGGAGGAAATGTCCATCGCCATTGAGTTGGGATGACGTTGGTGATCGGGAGCTGTTGGGACCTGAGATGATTGTGGAGGCCGTGGATGTTGTCAGGAACATTCGGGAGAGGTTGAGGATTGCTCCGGACCGTTTTAAGCATTGGGCGGATGCTAAACTCCGTCCTTTGGAGTTTCAGCCGGGCGACCATGTGTTTCTGAGGATTTCCCCGAATCGTGGTGTGATTCGCTTTGGGAAGCGAGGGAAGTTGAGCCCACGATACATTAGACCGTTTGACATTCTGGAGAAAGTTGGCGAGGTAGCTTATCGCTTAGCATTGCCGCCATATTTGGAGGGAGTTCACAATGTTTTCCATGTGTCGCAGCTTCGTCGATACATTAGCGATCCATCTCATGCTGTGGATTTCTCGGAGATTACCGTTCGCCCTGATATGACGTATGACCAGCAGCCAGTGTAGATTCTGGACAGGCGTCAGAAGTCACTTTTGAACAAGGTGGTCAATCTTGTGAGGATGATGTGGCGACACGGCTCGCCAGGAGAGTCTACTTGGGAGAACGAGGATGAGATGCGAGAGCGTTTCCCACTTTTGTTTTCGAACACGTGAGTGTTGGGAAATTCCGAGGACGGAATTTTTCTTAAGTTGGGGAGGATGTAACGACTGGTTTTCATGTATCTGGATTTATTATATTATATTATATGTTTTGGTGGATTTTCTCCTCATGTGTGGTTTTCGTCTCCGTAGCCTTCATTTTCGATCGTTTCGTCGTGATTTTCTAGCTTCTTCTTTAGAATCGTCGATTTCAGAATAAGTCATTCGTGACGGGCTTCATATCGGTCATATCTTATTGCTAGATCAAGCATAGGAGTCTTAGGAATCGATCCCGGAGCTTCGCGCTCCATTTCGGAACTTTTTGTGCACGTTAGCCAGTACAAGAAGGGGAACCGACCGACTAGATGACGATTTAGTCGGTCGACAAACCTACATGTACCGACTAGTTGGCTTTGTTAATTTCTCAGGAGTTACTGTTTACTTTTAGTCTGTCTAAGAACAATCACCGACCGACTAGATCCTCAACTAGTCGGTCAGAACTTGCTCTCAGACCGACTAGTTTCTGTCAGTAGATTTCACCTAAGTTACTGTTTATCGTTAGTCGGTCCATGAACACTCACCGACCGACTAGGTTGCAAACTAGTCGGTCGACGGGCCTTCATAGACCGACTAATTCTTTACCCAAGTTTTTCCCTACTTTTGCTGCTTGGTGTTAGTCGGTCATAGTTAATCGACCGACCGACTAGTTGCTAAACTAGTCGGTCAGCCAACCTTCTTTGACCGACTAATCAGTGTCGAAACCCTAATTTCTGGGCAGCCGCCAAGTCGTTTTCTATAAATACCCCACTTTGTTTCTTTTCTTTCTTTCTCTACTCCTGGCTTCTTTCCTTCCCCCTTGACCTCTGATCTTCCCCAACCTTCCTTTAGCCTTCCTCCCTCATCAAGAGCTTCCCCCCCTCTCCATTTTGATCAACCACCATGCCCTAGGTCATCTCCAACCCCCAAAATCCCCAAAACCCCTTTTCTCCAGATTTTCGCCATCCATTCCAGATCTGAACCCTAGGTTCCCCGGGGTGTTTCTTCTGTTGCCATGCTTGCTCGGCATCATTCTTCCGCTTCCGATACGGTAATAACTCGATCTCTTAATATCCTCATAACCCGTTGTGTTTTTGTGAAACCCTAATAAAACTAGGTTGGATGTTGTTCTAATATTGTTTTTCCATGGCAGCGATCTCATCGCCGTAGTTAGCATTTGTGTGACGGCCTCGTTGATCGTCATCTTCGGTGCTAGGCAAGTGAAACTTGCCACTTAAGGTTTTGGGCCACGTCTTAGGCCATTTGCTTGTTGTAGGCGTAAAAGATACTAGGCGACGAAATGATACTCGCCTAGGCGCAATTTTAGGAACTAGCTTAACAACGAAGCTAGATCCGACATTTACCATGTCGCACAACTACTATGTCATGTTTAATTTCCATTAACGGTACGCAAATTAATTGTCATGTCATTGCATTCTTTAAGTGTTTCCGTGATTGCGTAGCTTCGCTACATCTTGTGAAATGATTGAGGCTAGGTGCACCCCTATGCAAAATGAATTACGCTCCTGGTTGTGATCCAGGAAACGAGCTCTTGTGCGCGGTAACCCTGGCTCATTTACTGAGCTCGTGTACAAGGACCCTTGCTAGTTCACATGTGGGTATTGGGGTAAGAGTTAAGCGGCCAATCAACTGGGAGTCTGCCCGATCAGCAACTGCAGTGGTAAGGCGTAAACTCTGGGTTCTGGGGTAGTGTTAAGCGGCCAATCAGCGTGAATGCCAAACCGTTCAGCTGTAAGGCGTAAACATGTACAAACAACTTGAAACGTGACTAGTGAAAATATTGAGATTGTTATTAGCTTGGCTACTTTTGACTTGTCCCGATAATTGTTCTCTTGTACTTATTGTTTCACCATGTCTTGCTTGTGCACTCATACCATAACTGCCATGTCATGCATACTATAACTGCTAGGTTGCTAGTTGCCTTCCTTTTCAGTTTCCTTACCCAATTATTTTAGACTTGCTGACATGTGCCCCTTTACTCTTTTGGGTGACACATGTTAGATCCTGAGCCTGAGTACGTTGTTGAGGACGAGGTGTTTGCCGACGCCGAGCCCGAGCCTGTGTTTGGCGAGGAGTACGTGGACACTGGGGACCAGTCCGAGTGTCTTTGTTGAGCTTTCCCTTTTTGTTTAGACTGCTGTTTTGTTGTCGGTGCGTAGCACCTATACCTTGTTACGTTGTTCCTTTTGTTGGCCTTGTTCTGGGCCTTTAGACTCTTTCTTTTAGCCTGGTGGCTTTTCTGGATGTTGAACTTAATTTTCATGTTGGACAAATTATGAGATATGAGATTTTATTTCTGTCTCTCCTTGTGTTATTATTGTTGTTCTGTTTATGGTTACAGGGACCTGCTTATGTTTTATTGACGCTTATCGGGTTTGGGGCTTCACAGCTCCACTCTCGTGCGGACCTTTTCACGTCTCGCCTCCATTTTAGGGAAGCGGGTCGTGACAAGTCCTCTTCAAATTCTCGAAACATTTCGACTTCCTCTTTGTTTCCTCTCCTTCTCCAATCAATCAAACCGCTCTTATCCCCCTCCCCTTCCAAAATCAACTCCCTACCCCTCTCCTATCACTCAAACTCTCCATCACTATCCCAATCTTCGTCGAAATGGGAAACAAAGAAACCTTAAACATCCGAATTAGGGATTTTTGACAAGCTGATACAATGCAGGCTAGCTGCAAGCTTGGGGGGTTCGATTAAGTCTTTGGAGCATCTCCATCATAGCTAGGAACTTCAATTGCTTCGGTACACTCGCTCATCACTCTCTCTTTCAATTTTTGCCTAAATTATTCTACTGCTCGCTAAAAATTCGAAATTTGCAGAAAGTTGTCGTGTGTACTTATTCACTCACACACACAAAATTGCATACACATCTCTGCATTCATGATGCCCCTATGACACAGTAAGCACACTGCTTCTGGGCCGACACAAGGGAGGAGAATACAAGCACACACATCCATAGCTGTTGCATCCGCATCTTTTGCCCCACCTGAACCACCACATATCATTCCACATCCACAAAAAGACACTCTGGTTATCATCTTCAATGATGAACATCAGCAAAACACTATCATTACCCTCTCTCGGAGAACCATCATTCCCACTAAGTTTTCAAGCATCTCCGCTCTGAACTCCTTAGGTCTCACCGAGGGTGTCCAAACTCTCTTGCACAATATAGGTTGGAGTGACTTTTTAGAATGTGAGGCATAAACCTACAAGAGACTCACTCTAGAGTTTCTTCGTTTATTCAAGCGCCAACCAAATGGATTTTCATTCTACTTGATGAACTAGGACTATGGCATGTTCTATGATTCCCTGAACACCATTTTCAAGTGGCCCATTGTTATCACTCCTGGGGCACTCAGGCATAATGGTGGATGTCCGCTTACGTAGACGCTGATAAAATTTATATCGCATCGCACGGTGTCGTGTGTAGCGCTATGGGCGAACACAGGGAGGCGTTCGTCGAGTATCTATTTTTAGGTCCTTGCTTGAAATCTACGCAATAGGATTGGTGATCGAAGAGAGAGTAAAAGAGTGTGACATCAAGTGAGAAAAGCTCTAGGGCTCAGAGTATCCCTGTCATTGAATTAGGGCTAGGGTTGGATTAGTAGTGATCGATCGTTGAGTTCTTTGGGACTTAGGAGAGGTCGTCTAACCTAATGGCATTTGCCTACCCCCCACTCTCGTGGTGCATGATAGGTTATTCCCTCATGCTAACTCCTACCCCACGCTCTTGCAATGCAATGATAGGCCTATCCCAACCTATACCGATGTCGACTATCGCTGATACATCAGTATACGTCAGGTGCATTACACTCGAAGAATGTCCTCAATCCTCCTCCAGACTACAGTGGCGTTCAGGGATTGGACTTATATTATGATGGCTCTAATCGGTGCCTGACTCTCACCGGCCACATCAATAGTGTGGATCCTCGTAGGGATCGAACCCGCAGATTGGTCCCGACTCTCGCTGGCGGCCAATCCGATCATCCCGAAGGGAGGGGTCGAATCTACGAAGATAATTGGCATCCCAATATGCCCCAACTCCTCAATCAGCTCAGTAATCAATCAAAAATTCATCGAATCCATGACCCCCATCCAATGGGGTTCATCACATTGCCCTAGAAGAAAACTACTCACTACCCATTGCACTAAATATGACTTCAAGCATTGGGTAAGCAATAAAAGCCATGGATTCATAGAGATAAGCATAAGAGATAGCACAAACAATAACAATAACAAAATAGAAAACTTATATTAAGAAAAGTTAATCTACTACAAAAGTAACTAGCTATTACAATGAAAAGAACTGGAAATAAGAGCAAAAAAATCCTTACAAAACCCTTGAGAACCCAGAAAAACAACTAACGAAGTGATCGTTTCGCTCAAGGAGGAATAAGGGTATTTATACAATCAGGTAAATGATTAAAAAGCACGCTACTGCTCCCAAATCGGTGCCAAGGTGCTTCAGAGATCCAGATCAACGCGACAGCGTCGAAAACGATGGGGTCGAATCATTTGCTTGCATGAATTGGGGTTTGCTGGGTTACAACGACGCAGTCACGTCGCTAATGACGCGGTCACGTTGAATGAGGCTTTGTGCCTGATTCGGGTTAATTATTGCATAATTAAGCCCTCAATTAATACCATTGTGTGTGTCTATGTTGCTTATTTGATCTCGAATACGTTCGTATTTAGATTATTTTTAATTAATAGAGGAATCCTTTATTCTATGCACAAAATGCAATTTTACTGAGTATTCTAGCTATTTCATATTTTACTGTGAAAATCTCGATCTCACGAGTCCAACGACTATTTATTTGTATTTTTCTGAGATCTGTGCTAATTTCTATGAATTATTGAATGCAGAATACCATTTAAATGGAGAAATACATGAGAAATACGGTCGTAAATACGCTGAACCGTACGCCTGCCCGATCTGTACTGCCACATGGTAGAATCTCACCATCTCCCGCTTGAATCAGATGGCGGAGGATTAAGGCGATGCGGCCTCATTTGCACCTTACGATTCAAATCTGACGGCCCAGAGCACATCCTCATCGAATACGGATTCAATCACTTCAATGGCAACGCGGCTCGATATGGAGCATCAGATGTTGATCTGACGGTTAGGATTTCAAGGCGAGACAAATTCGGTTTCTCCCAGCGAAGCAGAGTGGAGACCCGCTTGACGCCACGTGGCACGACGACGATGCATCGCGCCTCGATCGAACGGCCAGGGATTAACGTGGCTATTGGGTATGGGTTTTGAGCATTAGTGGAGCAGGTTTGAACCTGTTGAGCCCCTAAACCTGCAATACTTCTATTTAAGCGTATTTTCTAGGGTTTTGGGGTATTCTGGCGTATTTGGGGCTCTAGGAGCCGTATTTTGGCGTGAGATTGGAGGCCCTGGAGACAGAGGCATAAGTTATCATCTGAAGGAGATTTAGGGTCTATTTGGAGAGATGTGGTCATAAATTCCCTATATTTTGCCTTGTATTTTGCATATTTGACTTGTATTTGAAGTATTATTCACGTATTTTGAGTCTTTGGTGATGTATTTGTCTATGAATAATGAATGTTTTCTCTTCATGTATGGTTAATCTCTATATGTGTTGGTGTTGATGTAGTTAGGGTGTTGTAATTATTGATTTCGATATCTTTTTGCCATATATTCACGTTATATTGTGTATTTCATTGATTTCTACATACATGTTATTTGGGTATGTTATACAGAGACGCGGGCATTGCTTGAATTGAATATGATCTGAGTAAGAATTATTCGTGATGCGATCCGAGAGGACGTATCGTGACTCGAGAGGGCACTTGTGCTTATTTTCTTCGTGAAATCTTTATTATACGTGGTTACTCTTTGGCACGTTTTTATGCGCTTTATCGCCACACTTTCCGATTTTCTCATGCCCTAGCCGGATGAACTGTTGAGTTATAGAAAAGATATTGATAATCATTGATTGCATATACCCTTATGAAATCACAAGCAACGCATACTCTCCATATTAGTACCTTAGTATCGAATTTACCGTAACTATCGTATGATTCTATTTTAGTATTTTAAACCATCGACTCCATTACTTTTCTATATGAAAGGTGGTTGTTTCTCGTCGTTTTAGTACTCCTTATAAATTGAAGTTCGTGGTTTTTCTGGTCAGTTGTCCCGTGGATACGATACCTGGACTCACCAGGATTATTACTTGTTCGATCTCCTACACTTGGGAGTAGCGCTCACATCTTTTGTGACAAGTTATTGGCGAAGTTACCGGGGATAATGATACTTGTGATTGATGATTTTAGTTTATATAGAGGAACATTTGGTGAGACCCTTCCACCTTCTAGCTTAGGATTTTTTCTATTTTCGTATCTTTGTTCTTTTATAAAAAAGATATGTATGGATGGTGATGCATACCTTTTAAAATTTATTTCTAGTTTAACCCAAATCCTACCAATCTTCCATGGTACGGAAGAGGAGAATCCATATTTACACGTGCAAGAGTTTGAAAAGATATGCCACCAATTGTTTCATGAGAAAAAGCTTGAGCACATTGAAAGACTATGTATTAAATATTTCCCGTATTCTTTAAGAGACAATGCTATATCTTGGTTTAATGCTTTACCTCATGACTCATTATTTACTTGGTTATCCTTTCCGGCTGACTTCCTTAAGAGATTCTTGCCTCCTTTCGTGTGGCAAGCACAGAGGCATCAGGCTATGAAGCAACAGATTGCGAACTTCGTCCAAGCTGATGGGGAGGCCTACCATCAGGCTTTGATGAGGTTCAACGATTTAATGCTTGTGTGCCTACCCCACCACTTCCACGATGATCATCTCCTGCAGATCTTATACACTGGATTACTCCCTCCTACACGGGATTTCGTGCAAATGAGCTGCAATGGAGAATTCTTTTCTTATGCGACAGAGGATGCATGGTGGTACTTGCAGGACCTTGCAGTACAAGAGAGAACTACGCCATCTGAGGATCAATTGCCAAGATATGAAGGTGATGGCCAGATCATTCCTTTCGCGGACACATTTCAGCAGGTCCAGTGACAACGTGAGGAGTTACCTTGGAGTTATTACCGATGCGATCCTATGGAGCACCAAGAGAAAACATATGAGATGGAGCATCAGAACTACTTAGATTAGCATGAGGAGATGTGCGATGGGGTACATATGGACTATAAGGGTGATACGATGCATTTCTGCTTTGACGATGATGAAGATGGGATGGAGACAAGTGATGGCAAGAGTAAAATCATTGAACATAAACCATGTCTTCCTTCAGATTCATCTCCCTCACCTGAGGAGTACGAGTACATTGGATGGACTACTACAGGTTATCACTGCTATGAAGAGGAAGATATGAGTGAGGGAGAGAGCTTACAGACTACATTGGAGCTCGAGCCATATATCCTCACAGATGTGTTTCAGCAGCCACTTCCATCTCCTCCTGAAGCAGAGTATCAAATCAAGAATAGTGATCATTTTCAGGGAAGTTCTCATGAACTTATACACTCTAGTTCTGAATCTCAAATTTTAATTCCAAATCTTTTAGATTCAAGTCAATTAGTTTTAAAATCTTTTATCATTTATGACGACCCATTATGGCAAGCTTTCATGGATAATCAATTTCATCCATGTTTATTTGACACAACATCTCTCATGCAGGAAAAACATACACACATGGAGGAGATATGTTGGGTTGTGTCGATGCTTGACCATAAGGAAGCGATTGGAGGAAGAATACTCGTCGAGGAGCGCAAGGGGCAGATAGAAAAACTTACTCCACCATTAAAGATCCGTAATCTGCCATTTGACCACGGTGTGTTCTTTCCATTAGTATAGATTTTTTACATGCTTTTTAGGATGCTTGCTTTTGAATAAACTCGTATCTCTTTCGACATTGCGGACAATGTCTATCTTTAGTTGTGGGGAGTATGAAACCTTAGGAATTTTTAAAATAAAGCAAAAGGAAAGAATAAACCACCATTCTCATCATTCAAAACTCATTCACATGTCACATTGTCAGATGATTATGCAATGATCGAATTCTTGAAATTGTTTATGGCATGAATTAATTATTTTTCTCTTCATGGCATTACCCATTAATATGATATTTATGAAAACTTTCAATTGCCATGATTAATATCTCGAAATAGTTTGAAGTTATTTCATGCATGCTATTGTGATGCAAAAGCTTAAGTATACAAGATTTATTAGCATAGTCGTCAAGTTGAAGAGGAATTTGGCCTTTGTTACAAATGTTTATGTTCGATGAATAGGTGTTGAGTTGCTAACTAATATTTAAAATAAGAGTGACAAAGAAATAAATGCATCGTTCCCTTGAGTTCAATAATTAGCCGGGTCTTCGTGCCTCAGGAAGCATTGGAGATTCGCGTCGAAAGATGGATGAATGGGGAGTGCATCTAAAAAGGTAGAAAATAAAATTTAGATGATTCGATTTATTAAGTTCGAGGGGCTCTTCTAAGCCTAATGCCCAAAGGACGTCTGGCCTAGGAGTCATTAACTGAAAGGTCGTTACATGTATCATTCTAAGTCAAAAAAGAAAGAAAGAAAAAATGGATTAATGAATAAAGCAACCTCAATGCCCATGATTTGAACTATCCTTATGAGATGCCAAACCCTTGGAAATGAGAAAATTATGATATGACATCGCTTGCACAAAATGATGCTGGCATGTTGTTTATTCAAATTAGATTAAAGAAAAATATCATGTGATTGATTTTACGCATGGATTGTGTATATTGATGGTCAAAATCACGTTGGAAATTGTATTATTGAGCCACGCCATAAATGATCAATGGAATTTATTATTTCTTCTAATCATCCGATTTAATCGCTCTTTTTCCTAGGGACTAGTAAATCGCTAGTTGGGGGGTGTGATTCGGGTTAATTATTGCATAATTAAGCCATCAATTAGTACCATTTTGTGTGTGTATGTTGCTTATTTGATCTCTAATACGTTCGTATTTAGATTATGTTCAATTATTAGATGAATCTTTTATTCTATGCACAAAATGCAATTTTACTTAATATTCTAGCTCATTCATATTTTCATGCGAAGATCTCGATCTCACGATTCCAACGGCTATTTATTTGTATTTTTCTGATATCTGTGCTAATTTCTATGAATTATTGAATGCAGAATACCATTTAAATGGAGAAATGTAAGAGAATTACGGTCGTAAATATGCTGAACCGTACGCCCGCCCGATCTGTACCGCCACATGGCAGAGTCTCACCATCTCCCGCTTGAATCAGATGTCTGAGGATTAAGGTTATGCGGCCTCATTTGCACAGCACGATTCGAATCTGATGGCCCACTGCACATCCTCATCGAATACGGATTCGATCACTTCAACAGGCGACACGGCTTAATATGGAGCATCGGATGTTGATCCGACGGTTAGGATTTCAAGGCAAGACGAATTTAGATTCTCCTAGCAAAGCGGAGCGGAGACCCGCTTGACGCCATGTGGCACGAAGACAACGCATCGTGCACCGATCGAATGGCTAGGGATTGACGCTGCTATTGGGTATGGGTTTTGAGCATTAGTGGAGCAGGTTTGAACCCGTTAAGCTCCTAAAACCCACAATACTTCTATTTAAGTGTAGTTTCTAGGGTTTTGGGGTATTCTGGCATATTTTGGGCTCTAGGAGCCTTATTTTGGCGTGAGATTTGGAGGCCTTGGAGTCAGAGGTAAGAGCTATCATCTAATGGAGATTTAGGTTCTATTTGGAGTGATTTGGTGATAAATTTCCTATCTTTTGCCATGTATTTTGCGTATTTGGCTTGTATTTGAAGTATTATTCATGTATTTTGAGTGTTTGGTGATGTATTTGTCTATGAATACTGAATCTTTTCTATTCATGCGTGGTTATTCTCTACATGTGTTGGTGTTTATGTAGTTAGGATGTTGTAATCATTGATTTCGATATCTTTTCGCCATATATTCACGTTATATTGTGTATTTCATTGATTTCTACATATACGTTATTTGGGTATGTTATACGGAGACGTGGGCATGCTCGAATTGAATATGATCTGAGTAAGACTTATTCGTGATGCAATCCGAGAGGACGTATCGTGACTCGAGAGGGCACTTGTGCTTATTTTCTTCAATAAATCTTTATTATATATGGTTACTCTTTGGCACGTTTTTATGCGCTTTATCGCCACACTTTCCGACGTTCTCATGCAGTAGCTGGATGAAACGTTGAGTTAAAGAAAAGATATTGATAATCATTGATTGCATATACCCTAACAAAATCTCAACCAATGCATACTCTCCATATTAGTACCCTAGTATCGAATTTGCCGTAACTATCGTAGGATTCTCTTTTATTATTTTAAACCATCGACTCCATTACATTTATATCTGAAAGGTGATTGTTTCTCGTCGCTTTAGTACTCCTTATAAACTGAAGTTCGTGTTTTTGGAGGTCAGTTTTCCCGTGGATACGATACCTGGACTCACCAGGATTATTACTTGTTCAATCTCCTACACTTGGGAGTAGCGCTCACATCTTTTGAGACAAGTCAGCGCCTGCCTAAGCATCTAAACGATCACGTCGAGCAACTGTTTAATCTTTGGATCTTTTAAAGTACATGGCCGTGTCGTCTGTTGTCATGCGGTCCCTGTCGATTGTAAACCTTTGAATTACTCCTCAGCAATGCGGCCGTTTGGAAATCCTTTAAGCGGCCGCATGGAATTGGGTTCTGGGGCTTGATGACGAGGCCGTGTGGAGCTAGTTTGCGTGTTCGCGTGGAATTGTGCTCTACTTTGTATACTGTGACACACGTGGCCTCGTCGAATTTGACGCAGCTATTTGGATCACAGTTCGTGATAAACTTCCCCTTTTTGCATTGTTTGATCTCCCGGCTTCGCTTCTTTTGCCCCTTTGCGCAATAATCAAGCTATATGGTCCCTAATCAGCATGTAATTCCTTCAAAGTATAGGAGGGACCATAAAAGCTAAAGTGGGAACATAAATGTGGAAAACGGGAAAAACAGCGAAATAAATAATGGAAAACATGCATGAAAGAGTGGGAAAATCTATATACAATAAACACTCATCAAAATCCCTCAAGCTAAACTCTTCCTTGTTCTCAAGGAAGACAAGAGAGAGCATATATTGGAGGAATGCAGTCAACATGAGCATGATACCATGAAACTTCGACAATTTTCAAAATCGAGTTTATATACGTGGGCAAGTTGAAAATTTGAATTCGTGAAACTCAAATGCTTATAAATTTTTTGTCGACAAGAATATATTCCTAGGACGTCATCCACACTCAAAGCGCCAAGCAATACACTAGATGATGGCTATACTCTCATCCTAAGACATTTCCTTTAACGCGTCCTTAGATTGAAGGAGTAGGAATCTAAGCTATGTAATGGTCGAAGAGGGGACAAGTTTGGGATGGCAGGATATAGATCTATCAAAGAAATGGCACTCACGACACATCAAACTTCCATGATTCTTGAAATTGCTAAGTTTTATTCGTGCTTTCACACACACACACACACACATTTTTTCTATACAGTTTTCTTTTCTATTTTTTTTGGGATCTACGTTTGGTCGTGCAATGAGTGTTAGGTCAGACGGCCTTAAGGCACCGGGCCAAGAAGGACCCCTCGGACCTACTAACTCAAACCAAATAGGATCCTTATTCGTATGCACTCCCCCGAGCTAGACCTTTTTACGCGAGTCCCCGACAGTTTCTATCGTAGGGATCCGCTTAAGCAGCTTCGCTGAGGGAATGGTGCATAAATTTTTTATATTTACAAAATTTTTTCATTTACTTTTTTGGAAAGCATGGGTATACTTATGTAAAATTGATCCTCCGTACGAAGTGATGTGTGGTTATCTAAGTTTCGAGGGATTATAAGCCATTATACACAACTATCGGCTCTACGATCCATGCATAGAGTGGATTCCTAAGTGTCAATCTAGGTTGGTTTCGAGTACTCCTATCTTAGGGATTATAAGGACGGCCAAAGCTAGGGTATTACTAGGGATTTAAGCTAGGGTTACGTCCTATTCATGTATTCAAGTCGACATCATGGAAATCAAGCATAAAAGTTCGGAAAACAAATTTCAACTCGAGATTCCGCCACCTATAAACTCGCAAGTCTAACCCAACCTAGGAGTAGATTGGTATTATAGCACCGCTTCCTTGTGTTCGATACCCGCTCGTCGCTATACCGTGTGCTCGTGGTAAAACGACATTGTTTCCAAGTTAATTCTGGGCCGATCAAGTTTTTGGCGTCGTTATCGGGGAGGCATTCCTCCATATTATCTATTTATCTACTTATCTATTTATCACAATTAGGTTGATTAGACTACGCTTAAAAAATTTAATTAAAAAACAGAGAGAGAGAGAGAGAGAGAGAGAGAGAAATTTTTTCCCGCCACATGCTTTGTCATTATTTCTATCTTCTTGTACTACTGATATCTTTTCCAGGTTGTTTGTTTTTGACTATCCAGGTACAATGGATAACTTTTGCTATATTTCAGGCAATGATTATTTGGCACAGTATGAGGCTCCAATGGAAGAATGCGGATATTATTCACAGGACCTACACTATCAAATGGAGGGATATGATCACTATTCAGAGTGCTATGTCTACTGTGAGTCTTGTGACAAGGAGGGACACATGCCCTACGAAAGCTGCGTTTATCTCTTGAGTCCTGACCATCCTCTCAATTTGGCACTCAATGCATTTCTGGCATAGGAGGGAGGGCACGGCTATCGGCGTTATACTGAATGAGTCAAATGATCGATGGCAGAAAGATAAGGAAGAAATCAACAAGTATCTTTCATCTCTTGAGCCCGAGGGAGATACTGAGGACATTGATGCTTCCACCTCTGAGGAGACAGCGGTACCAGGCACTGATGAGAGAACTGCGATGAGACACTCGAGAGGTATTGCTGTAGAGCTAGGTTGCACCACTGTCACTCACCTACCCATCGATACAGCTTGTTCTTATGATGAGTGGATGGATGATTTAGATGGAGAAGACATTGATGTTATCTACCTCGCGGAGCAGAGCATGCTTTTGAGGATGCCTTACACGCGGAGCTAGAGCTTGTCATCGAGGAGGCCGTGCATCGGGACGAGGACATAGCCATTCATGAGGATCCCGAGCATTATCCTCCTCCTTTATAGATTCCGCAGCCACCTCATCCTTCCACTGATGCCTAGGACTATCCCACAGAGCTTATGGCTCCACTTCAGCGAGATCTCTTTACTCCCTCGCCCTTTACATTTGATTCCCCTCCAGTGTATGATATTTACTATGATTGATATTTAGATCACTCATTGTGCCTTTTGCAGGATACAGATACAAATAATAAAGAGGCACGATGGGATGTATACAAGGAGGAGAGCGAGGAGTTAGCACCCATGGATGCTATTGAATATGATCAGGACGTGCACTAGGAAAAGTCTGACGATGAGGAGGAGTTGCATGATGAGACCCAAGCTTATATGCCAAAGCTACTTGAAGAACCCAAGGCAAACAACAAGGAGTTTGTCGACGTGGTGCATGAGAGTAGAGATTTATTTCCAGTGAAGTGTTGTCAACCATCCTTAATTTTAAACACTTATGTTGATGACCCTCTTTGGAATACATTTATTTTGGGGAAGAATTATCCACATAAGATTAATGCAGCTTATCTCTTGCAGGGTACATGTGGAGTTATTGTTTAAATGTTGGGGGCCGCATTGTTGGAATCTGATGGAGTCTGTGGACACACGCACCTGGCAGAGCCACGAACGGATCAGTTGGAGCAGTTGCCTGCACCGATAAAGATACTGGATCCGCCTTTTGCTATAGGTGATATCAATCCAGTAGTGTAGTATTTATGCTTTCAATAAACACGAATCCTCTCGACAGCGAGGGGACCGTATAAATTTGCTTGATTTGTTAGTTTAGAATAAATATCACCCCATATGACAGCAACAATAATCTTTTACACCCTACCCTTTATATGCTATATTGATTGCTATCCTCTACATATTTTGATGTGTCACATCCTTTTGCTCACCATCATCGAGCATTTCTCTCAAGTGAAATCTTACTTTCTTATTCGTTTGACTTTGTCTCGCTTAGCGAAGCCGTGACATTTTTGATCAAGTCATTTGAATAAGATTGTTTGGTATAAGCTTGGGGGAAGGTGCTCTCATGCATCATTGCATGTGCATGTAGTTGCATTAGTGTTTCATGTCATTTATAGGATTTTAGGATTTAGATGTAAAGTTAGGATTTTTATGTTGCGTAAGTGTAAAAGGGATGTGTTTTGGTTGATATAGCAATGTAGAAGATTTCGTACTGAGATTGTGTCCACTGTCAGTGGAATGAATGGCTTAAGGAGTATCATATACACTTAATTAGGGAGTTAGTGGATTCAATTAGGGCTCGTCACCATGTCCGGCTTGTGTCTTGATGGGATCCACCAACGATCTATATTACTAATTGACGACTACCGTCATTGTGTCAATGAGAGCCACCAAAATACATCGAAACTCTAACCCACGAGAGTGGTGTGAGTTGAGATCATTCTAACCACGAGAGTGGCATGAATATTGTAGATTCTTAATGCACAGATCGTGTGCGCCTATCGCCAGATCAGAGTTAATGTGATACGTTAGACAAATGGTGCTAATGTTAGCTGGCCATTGTTCTATATCCTAGATGCGACAATCCCTAATAAAGCCAATGCAACGTAAGAGTCTTAACCTGGCATCGACATCCGACGATCCTAGTGGTGAGTCCTAACACCCTAGTCTTTTCTCTTTTCTTTCTTTCTTTATGTGGAATCCTTTGTTTGCGATATCGAGTGACACGACCTTCGCATCCATCACCGTTACGACACTCCACAATCAACATCTACCAATAAACTTGCAAGTCTAACCCAACCTAGGAGTAGATTGGTAGTATAGCACCGCTTTCTCGTGTCGATACCCGCTTGTCGCTATACGGTGCATTTCCGGTAAAACGACATCGTTTGGGAGTTAATTCCGGGCCGATCCATGCCTCGGCCACTTTCCTTGAGCTTTCGACAATTGGGAGAGTTGTTGCGCAATCTGCGCCATTGTGGTCTCCATTGACTTTTGCCCTGATGCCAGCTGCTATGTGGTAGACAAAAGCTGATGTGTCATCGTCATGAGCTGATGAATTGAGTTATGGAAGTAGTCATTCCTCTGCCCTTTAGTCCGAATGTGACTTTCAATCAGCATCACTAAGCTAGACTTCTGAGCAATGGGCATGTTAGTATGAGGCCTCTGGTTGAAATTTTGGAATTGCACTTGAGGAGGTGGACCCTGAATATCCTGGGGTTGCTAAGGGTATAGTGGTGGAGCTTGCAAACCCAGTGTTTGGTAGGAGTAGGGTGATTCTTCCACCCTTGATTGAATGTGGATGAGTATGGGTTGTTCGGTGGCTTCGGGTTGTTCCCGTACAAAGCATTGGCTTGCTCGATGCTCATGCCCGGAGGTGCTACCAAAGATGTGGAATATTGATTGGCTTGGTGTCCCTGCACACCGCATGCCTCACAAAGCAACACGATCGGTGGGGTAGTAGCACTGAGCCCAAATAAAGAATGTTTCTTTGATAAACCATCAAACTTAGCCGAAAGTAGGGATACCTCAGCAATATAATACTTACATCCCCTTCTGGAGGTGCTCCTCTCGTTGATCCAAGAGTCGTTGTTGGCAGCCATATCTTCCAACAACTTCTTCGCTTCAGTTGGAGTCTTACTCATGATCACGCAATTATTGGCCGCGTCAATCGACATTCTCACTTCTCGGGTTAATCCATTATAGAAGGCTTGGATGAGTAGCCAATTAGACACCATGGTGTGGAAAATTACGTTGGAGGTCCCTGAATCGCTCACAAGCCTCATATAGGAATTCCCAGTCCATCTGACTGAAATTGGTTATCTCATTGCGCATCTTCGCTGTTTTTCCTGGAGAAAAATATTTATTTAGAAACGCAATAGATAGACTATCCCAAGTTATGAAGGTGTTAGGACTATGGCCTCTCAGCCAGTCATTTGTCGTGTCCCTAAGAGAAAAGGGGAATAGTCTTAGCCTAATGGCATCGTTTATGATGCCATTCATCTTCAAAGAGTCCATCTTCTCCAGAAAATTGTTGAGATGGTCATTCGGGGTTTCCATAAGAGATCCCCCGAATTGATCTCGTTGCACGAAGTCGATGAGAGATGGCTTCAACTCGAAGTTATTAGGCTCCACCGACAGATGCTAGATGCTAGAAGTAGACACATTGAAGGGCATGGAGAATTCTAAGAGCGATCTGGGGGCTTGAGGCGGTGGTAGTGGAGGACCATTTTCTGGATTTTCGATCTCCACCATTGCTTCAATGGCTAATCTCCTACTTCTATCGGTGTTAAGCCTTCTTGCAGTGGCCTCAATCTCAGGATCTAGCAGACGCAGGTTCGTTACTCCTTGGGATCTCCTGGACAAACAAGAGAGCTAAAACAAAAAATGTTAAGAGCACCAAGAATATATAACAAAGACAAATATGAAAAAAAATGAAAAGCAAAACGCAGTCTATCAATAAATGCTAAAATCGATATCAAACTGTGCGTCCCTTTCAACGACGCCAAAAAGCTTGTCTGCTTACGCGGACGCTGATAAAATTTATACCGCAATGCACGGTGTCGTGTATAGCGCTACGGGTCGAACACATGGTGGAATTCGTCGAGTATCGATTTTTTGGTCCTTGATCGAAAGATACGCAATAAGATTGGCGATCGAAGAGAGAGTAAAGGAGTGTGAAATCAAGGGGAAAAGCTCCAGGACTCAGAGTATCCCTGCCATTGAATTAAGGCTATGATTGGATTAGTAGGTGATCGATCTTTGATTTCATTGGGACTCAGGAGAGGTCGTCTAACCTAAGGGCATTCGCTTACCCCCCCCCCCCCCCCCCCCCCCCCCCCCCCCCCCCCCCCCCCCCCCCCACTCTCATGGTGCATGATTGGTTATTCCCTTATGTTAACTCCTACTACATTATCTCGCGATGCAATGATATGCATATCCTAACCTATACTGATGTCGACTTTCGTCGATACGTCGGTATACGTTAGGCGCATTACACTCGACAAATGTCCTCAATCCTTCTCCCGACTACAGTGGCATTCAGGGATTGGACTTATGTCACGCCCCGCTTCCCAAAAATATGGAGACGAAGCGTGAGAAGGTCCGCTCAGACTAGAAGCTACAAAGCTGCAAGTCCGATAAGCGTCAATCAAATTTAAAACTGCAGGTC
>JAULAV010004715.1:0-42022 GCA_030789695.1 Scilla litardierei | reverse complement strand
GGCGATTGTTGATTTGTGAAGATATTATAAGATAGACAAAGTTTTCGTCTTGGATTGGTGATCGACTAGGACATCATTATAGCGACCGATTAATATTGGGAAGAGATCGAGAAAATTCAAAGAGGGTATGGAGCGATGAGGTTTAGTAAAGTCGTAGGGTAAGAGAAGGTGATTGTTATTCTCTTACGAGGACTTAGAGTTGGAAATTTAGCAGCAGTGATGGATCAATGGTTGAGTTTAGGATGTGAGACTAGTCGTGGCATTATCCAGTGAAAAGATGGGTTATGATGGATTAGTCGAGGAACGATGTTGAAGTTATAGGATTAGAGATCATTGTGGGGAAGATGGGAGTTATAGGCTTAAGTATCTGTGGATTTTATTAATTAGTCTTAGTATGAGTGATTCCGAGGGCGGAATCATTTCTAAGGTGGGTAGAATGTAACGGCCACTTTCCGACCGTTTGTAATTTTCTGCGCGCACGTGTTTTATCGTGCACGTATTTTATTTGATTATTTCTGGATTCCAAAAATTATCGATGCGATGTGCCGTTGCGATCGTTTTGGGGCGTTGGATTTTATTGTAATTTTCGGGAACGTCGTTTCACGGCTGTCATCTGACTCGAAACGCCGTTTCCAATTTTACGTAAATTTTAGGTAGGCGTTACGCACGATCGGGCTCTGTAGATCTGTGCGTCTCGTCTCCACGATCGCCCCGGTATTTTCGGATTATTTTTCCGACGCCCGGTTTGAGAGTTATCGACCGGATAAACCTGGACCGTTGATTAGCCTAATCAGTTTCAAATTTCGAAATTTGATGTCAAATCTGTTTTAAGCCCCAATTATTTTCTTAATATCTTTCCAAAACTTATCCTCTATGGTTCCCTAGACTTACCCCTAGATTGTACATCCTCTATCCCTATATCTCCCCTTTTGGCTATAATCCTATAGCTATCTATCATCACATATAATCTTTTATAATAACCCTCAACTTAACCCTAAAACCCTAACCCTAAAGCAAAATCCCTCAGCCGCCGAAAATTCCCCCTAATTCTCGATCTCTCCCTCATCTCTCTCTCTCTCTCCTCACGGCGATCCGCCGCCCGTACCCCGATCTTCCTCCCTCTCCCGACCTCTCCCACAGACCCCCGCCGGCGACCACAGCGAGAGGCCGCCTCCTCCTCTCGAAAACGCCCCGCCGCCGCCGTTCGATTCCGCCGCCACTGCATCCCTCACCGACGCCCCCATCGAGATCCGACCGCCCTCATCTTCCCCCGCTCGCCCCCGCCGGCGACCAAGCGAACGCCGTCGCGATCCACAGCGCCCACGAACGCCGAGCCCGAGCGCCACCTCCCTCATCCCCTTTCCGCCGTCGCGCACTCATCCGCAGCTCGCCGCTGCGTCGATCCGCCGTGACCCCGCACAAGCTCCGCCGCCCGCTGCTGCTGTACTCCGCCTCCGGCGAGATCGCCGCCCGCAGCCGCGATCTGAGGCCGCTGCCTCTGCGCGACGCAGCTCTGGCGTCCCCAACTCCCGAGCGCCTCCCTTCGGCGAGATCCCGCCGTCGGATCCCCCGTGAGGCCCCCTCCGTTCAGCGATCCCCCGCCGCCTCGCATCCACAGTTTTCCCCCGCCGTCACACCTCGCTGTCGTGCCGCCACCGCAATCCACGGCACAGCCGCCGCAGAAAAGCTCGCCCGCCGCCGCTGCTGTGAGCTGCAGCCACTCGCTGCCGCACTCCTCGCCGCAGCGCCGGCACGTCGTGACTCCCGACGTCGAGAGCCGTTGATCCGTGCTCCCGATGTGACCCTGACACTCTGAGGACGTTGTGAGACCGTGTGTAGATCGTGCTCGCTGTTGTTACCGTCGACCAGATCGTACTCGCTGCCCGTACTTCCGTTCGCTGCCCGAACGAGTCTCACTACGCTACCCGTAGTCGAGACGCCGTTGACGCCGCAGATCCTGTGGCCTCCTGGTGACGCGACTCATTCCGGTTTCTGTTGCCGTAGACGTATCGTTGCCAGGACCCGCAACCAAAGCAATCTCGATACCGTACCTGTAGCCGTGATATCTCGGCTGCGCTACCCGCAGCTGTTACAATCCTGAGGCGACCCTCACTGTGCTACCCGCAGTCGGGGGGCACGAGCACCGCCACCGTTTCCAGACTCGACGCCAGATTCGTGCGCGTCCCTCGCACCAGGTTGGTCCCTCTAAACTCGTAGCGAAACCCACACCGTAGCAAACTGAACCCTAACTAAAACCGGACAACTGTAACTAAATTTATCTTCTGCGCCTTTAATACGTTGTGAAACAGTAGATTCGACGACTGGAATTTTGAACTGTGCACATAGGATAGAATCGTCGAATAGGACTGAACATCAAAATTGTGACTTGACAATTAGGGTAGTCCCGACAACCTAGATATGAACCTAAATAGGATTTACTGAAAACGCGACCTGACATCGTCGCCGTGGCACTATTTCAGACGGACTACCGCGGACGCGACGACTGGACGAGACGCTCCGGACGGACGACACACTCGCCATCGCAGGCAATTGTATCTACTTGCACTTTTGGCCGTGCTTAGGCCCTAGTTGGTTAGAATTGTTAACTGAGAACAAATAGAACCGGACGTGAAATGATAGCGTCTGGGACGACTCCTGACGGCTCAGACTTGATGACGAAGTCTGAGCCTGACAACAACAACTTTTGATATTGTAGGGATATCATGTGTGTGCGTGCGTGTGGACACCCTAGAATAACAACTTCCTACACTTGTCATGTCGTGTCCTGTTACACAAAAAGCCTTCGGGCGTTTCGGATGCTTTCCTTGCGGAAGTGATCACTGTTACACAAAAAGCCTTCGGGCGTTTCGGATGCTTTCCTTGCGGAAGTGATCCCTGTTACACAAAAAGCCTTCGGGCGTTTCGGATGCTTTCCTTGCGGAAGTGATCCCTGTTACACAAAAAGCCTTCGGGCGTTTCAGATGCTTTCCTTGCCGAAGTGATCCATGTTACACAAAAAGCCTGCGGGCGTTTCGGATGCTTCCCTAGCGGAAGTGATCCATGTACTTCTTGTCCTGAGTTCCTGGGTTGGGGTAGGGTTGAGCGTGCGCACGGCAAGAGGGTCTGATCCCCCTCGAACCGTAAGGCGTGAACCCTTCGTGTCACACTTGTCTTGTCTTGTCCCGTCCTGTTTGTCCTGTCTTGTCCCGTCACGTCCCGTCTTGTCTTGACACCTGTAGGTTAGTCCCGTAGTTGGTAGCACACGCTACGACTACTACCTGTCCCGTTTTACTTTCCTGCTGCGTTACTTCCTGTCGTGTTACTCTGTTATAACCACAGTATGCTAATCAACCAGTAAACAGTTGTCAAAAAGAACCACAGTATGCTAATCAACCAGTAAACCGTTGTTTAAAGTTCGATGCACTTGCAGTAAAGTCTAACCCTTCTTGTAGACTTTACCTGACGTACAGTTCCTTTTTCTTGGGTGCTGTACGTCAGGTGTTCAGCCAGAGTTCGTGGACGAGGCAGACTTACTGGAGTACGAGGAGCCGAGGACGTCGACCCAGAGCATGTGCCTGACGAGGACCAGACCTTGAGGTCTTTTTAGTCGTCACTTTCAGAGGTCACTACTTTTAGTTTGCTTTTAGATAGTTTGTTGCCACGCTTAGGCTTCTTTTTAGACTTTGTACTTGTTGGATATTATATCTCTAATTTAATGAATGCAACTTCCTTTCTGTACTTTCTGTTGTTTCGAACTATATTAATGCAAGAACCTGAAACTTTTAAAATGGTACCTCTACAGACGCTTATTGGGTCCGAGCTTCTCAGCTCTGGCCTAAGCGGGCCTTGTCACGCTTCGACTCCGTCCATTTTGGGAACCGGGCCGTGACAAATATTCTCCGCTGATAGCTTAATTTTCTATCCCTATCGCAGTTATGAAACGCTTCCTTTGCGACCAGTTACCGTTTTCGAACTGACGCTGTTACCTTACACGATACCGGAATTCAACCCCTGACGTCGCTACCCGACGCCAGTGTAGCTCTCGCATCGTGTTGAGGTAACGTTCTGCACTCTTAGGACCCCCAAACCAACCCTGTTAAACAAGATAAAAATTGGTATTTTGGTTATCTGATAATTCACTAATCAAGACTAATAATATGGGACTGTAGGCTGGTGGACTTGTGCACATAGGTTGTTTGTGACATGTGGACTTTTGGGCGATGTTTCTCAGACGTCAGATTTACAGGCAAGTGAAACTTGCCAACTCTTGTGTAGGGCCATGTTTTTAGGCCACTTTCTGGTTTTTAGCGTAAAAGAGACTAGTCAGTGAAATGATAGCTGGCTAGATGCCTGTTTGATCTAGTTTGACAACGAATCTAGATCTGTCACCTCAATTGATCTAGCTTGACAACGAAGCTAGATCCAACCCTTAAACTTGTTCATGCATTTGTATCTGCCATGTTTAAATTCCTTAACTGTACGCACTTTTAACTGCCATGCATTGCATCTTACATGTCATCCAAGTTGATTGTTGCATTCGTAGCACACGCTACACTACTTGTACTTCCATGTCCGGCTAGGTGCTCCCCTATGCCATCATGTTAAAACACTTCCTGGCTCGTGATCCAGAAGCGGGCCTCATGTGTTGGTCAAAAGCCAATACCCGATACACGTGGAGTGGTAGGGATAAGCGATCACTTGAGCTTAGGAGTTGGCCCGATCAGCCACTCTAGCCAAAAGGCGTAATCTCTGTGCACGAGGTGCTTACTTGACTTGTACTTGTCTTTGTGAATGATTCATGTAAAACTTGTCATACATGCCATGTTTAAATGCCATGCTCGTACTTTACTTTACTTGTTGCACTCTTACTTTAACTGCCATGTCATTACATCATGCTAGAATTGCTAGGTTGATTTACCTACTTTCAGTTTCCTTGCACAAGTCTCTTGTAGACTTGCTGACATGTGCCCCTTGCTCTTTTGGGTGTCACATGTTAGACCTTGAGCCAGAGACCGTTGCTGAGTACGTGGTCGTTGCTGACGCTGAGCCTGAGCCCAAGTCTGCCAGGAGGAGTTTTGCGGACACCGGTGACCTTTCTTAGTGACCATGCTGAGTTCTCCTTTTGTTTTAGGATTTCTGTTAGTTGTCGGTGCGTGGCACCTTAGTTTTGTACGTTGTACTTTTATCGGCCATGTTTGGGCCTTAGACTCTTTTTCTTTTAGCCTGGTGGTTTTTCTGCGATGTTGAAATTTATTATTATGGATGTTCTGAGATTTCTCTTTTGTCTCATTTCCTTATTATTATCTTTGTTTCGTTTAGCGTTGCAAGGACCTGCAGTTTTAAGTTGATTGACGCTTATCGGACTTGTAGCTTGTAGCTTCAAGTCTGAGCGGACCTTCTCACATCTCGCCTCCACATTTTTGGGAAGCGGGGCGTGACACAAACGCGCGTCGCCCCTATTTTTTTTCATGCAACCGCAGCAACCCATCGCGCGCGCAGCCTCCCTGTTAGCCCTCCGACCTCTGGGCCATACCCTCGCCGTCTGCCACCTTGTCGGACTCCCCCTCTCGTCGTACCCCCTCCCTCCGGCCTGTTTGCACCGCCAACAGCGCGTGCCTACAGCAGCTCGTAGCCACGCACTGACGCCAGCCTCGCCCACCTCCGCGAGCAGTCGTCCTGGCAGACCTTGGCCTCTTTACGACGAGTTTAATGGCCTTCCCTCGCACCGTTCTTCATCCCTTAACCTCTGTCCGTCACGCGGCGATCCCCGGTAGCTTCGTAGAGGATCCTCTCTTTCCCCGGTTAGTATCGTCGCTGCCCTTTTAATTTCAGATTTCAAACAAATTTTGGACATCGTTTTTGATCAATCTTGGACCTAAGTATATTGATATTGGCATGCTAAATTGTTAGGGTGAACTTGTACGCTTAACCTAATTAACTGGGTAGTAGTTTTAATTATGATCAGCTTTTGGACCCACTGATAAGAATTGTACGCACAATTTCCTAGCTTTGGTTAGTTTCCATTGCTAGGGTAATAACGTTGCTAATCTTTTAAATCCGATAACAAGTTAGAATCATTAATAATTTGTTAACGAACAGCAGTAACTTAGTAACATATGTTAGCAAGCCGTAACATTAATATTGATGTAAACCCCGTATCAGATTGGAGAACCTAATTAAAATTGGATCATTAGACACTTTAGGGTTGCTTAATAAATTCTGGTTTCGTCGTAACGAACTTATTCAGACCCGTGATTTTTCAACAGTGAACCGTTCGTCCCGTACCGTTCGTGATACCAGATCCACCCCCTGACGTCGCTACCCGACGTCAGAGTAGCTCTCGCATCGTGTTGAGGTAAGATCTGCCCCGTAGGAATCACCACTTGCCTGTTAATCAACTAAAATTGGTAATTGCTGATGGTTTTGATTCACTAATCAAGATTAATAATTTGTAATGTAGGCTGGACTGCGATATGAACACATATGTAGTTCGGACTCTGATTGATCGTGACTTCAACTTGGTCGTTCAGGCAAGTGATACTTGCCAGTAAATGTTTTAGGCCACGGTTTTAGGCCAATTTGTGTGTTAGCATAAAAGGGACTAGGCAATGAAATGATAGCTGCCTAGAAGACCAATTTGATCTAGTTTGACAACGAAACTAGATACGGCACCACTCTTGATCTATCTTGACAACGAAGCTAGATCCTACACTTTTACTTGCTTCCATTCATGCTACCATGTCATTTTAAATTTTCAATTAACGGTACGTACTTTAACTGCTCATCCCATGTCATGTCATGCATCATATGTTTCTTCATGATTAAGTAGCACACGCTACAAATATCGTTGCTATTGAGGCTAGGCACCTGCTTTTGTGGGCACAACCCTATGCCAAAACCAAATACACTTCCTGGCCCGTGATCCAGAAGTGAGCACAATGTTGTTGGGAATCCAACGCTCGATAAACGTGGAGGGGTAGGGTTAAGCGTACCACTCTGCGTAGAAGTGTGCCCATACAGTCACTTTAGCTGTAAGGCGTAAACCCTGTGCACAAAGTGAATTGATAGTGTTTCGTGTTTCTGTTAGTTGTATTTGCATGTTTCATGTCATATTAAAATTGATGCATCCTTAAAATTTCATATCACCTCATTATATTAAAACTGTTTGTTGTTTCAGTTTATTATATCCTTGCACAAAAGTCCTCCACCTTCTTAGGAGACTTTTCCTGACAGGTGCCCTTTTCTCTTTAGGTGTCACATGTCAGGTTTTGAGACATGGCAGGTAGTAGAGGACGAGCATTTCATTGACGCCGAGTTTGAGGTCCCTGCTGAGACTGAATTCGAGGACACTGGTGACCAGTCATAGACTCACTTGGAGTCTATTTTAGTAGTTGTTTTTCAGTAGTTGATGATTAGGTTTCAGTGTGTAGCACACATCTCTTTGTTTTGTTTGGCCATGCTTTAGGCCTATTGTTCAGACTTTGTACTTGGTGACTCTTTCTGTGATGTTTGGGATATTTTGTTGGATTTCTGGTGGATGTTTTCTTATCTGCGCTTTTTATTATCATTGTTGTTGTTTCGTCACGATACAAGGACCTGCAATTTGTATTTATTCATAGACGCTTATCGGACTACAGCTTCACAGCTTCAAGTCCGAGCGGAAATTCTCATGTCTCGCCTTCCATATTTGGGAAGTAGGGCGTGACAGGTTTTGTTGGTGGCCTATGCAGGTCCTTTTTGCATCCGCGAAATATCGGAACAATAATAATGATAAAAACATCCAATTAAATATTCGGAACATCCAAGTCATAATTAAGTCTTATCTGAACGTTTTCTTGTCTTAGATAGCGGGAAGACGCAACACCCGTACTGGTAGTGGACCTGGAGTTGGTGGTGGAGCAGGACGTGTTAAGGATGCGGATAGAGAACCCACCACCGCTGAGATGATGAGGATGATGCATCAGATGATGCAGGTTCAGCAGGGGATGCAACAGAATGCCCCCTTCTTCGAGCCGGGCGCGAAGCAGTTTCGGGAGCTGGGCCCGATATATTTCAATGGGTCGGAAGGATCATTAGCTACGGACGAGTGGATGAAGAACACATAGGATAATCTGCTTCTCTCGAAGGTTAACCCGGCTGGATGGGTTGACTTGGTGAAGAAGCAACTGAAGGATAATGCCCACAACTGGTGGGGGTCAGAGGAACAGATGCTAGAGAAACCGATTTCCTGGGACACTTTCAAGGCGATATTTGATGAGGAGTATTTCCCTCGAGCTTCGAGGAGGGAGCTGATGCAGCATTTTATCAGTCTGAAGCAGGGAAATCTGACGGTGGATCAGTACCACCAGAAGTTCACTAGATTGTGTCTCTTTGCACCGAAGATGGTGGAGACCGCTGAAGATCGAGCTCAGAGATTCTTGCAAGGTTTATCTTTGGAGCTGCAGATTCTGATGTCCTCTTCAGACTTAGATTCTTACCAGAAGTTACTGATCGCTGCCAAGAGGCAGAAGCTGATTGCCAATCAGTGGAGAGGGCAGTATTCAGGTGATGGGAAGAGGCCTATGGAGCATGCCAGAGCCGTGGTTAGGCCAGTGATGAAGCCTAATCAGTCCGTGTATTTTAAGAGGCCAGGTGGGCCTGGTCCGAAGATGTGCCATTTTTGTGGCAAGGCTGGTAATGTGAAGGAGCACTGCGGGAGATTTCTGGGCCAGTGTTTGATTTGTGGCGACGCTACACATTCAGTGTAGGATTGTCGGCATGTAAATTAATTGCGAAGAGCACCAGATGGAGTTCAGCAGCAGAGAGCTCTGGTAGCTGCTGGACATGGAGCGCCCCTCATTCCCCAGAAGCAGGCTTTTCAGCAGGCCGTTCAGCCTAGGAAGCAAGCCTTCTCGATGACCGCAGTAGAGGCCGAGGCTGAGGATGGAGTTATTAAAGGTACCCCCATGCTAGTCCGTACTTTTCATTAGTAGATCTTGCAAGTTAGAGTAGTTCTTGTTTGCTAGAATAGGTTTTGATTGCTAGTTTGTTTGTTAGGGGTTATTCTGGTTTGTGCATTTCCCGCTCTAGTTCTCTTCGACTCCGGTGCATCCATATGCATCTTATCTCGGAGTTTTGTGGACAAGCATTCTCTGACGACTTCCCCTCTTTTTAAGAGTTGGGATATCGCTATAGGGAATGGTGTGATCTCGACGTCTCTTGGATGTCGATCTTGTCCCTTGGTAGTCTGTAGACTCGAGCTTTACGCCGATTTTATCATCCACAACATTACCAACTACGATGCTGTTCTTGGGATGGATTGGCTTAGTTGCTTCTTCGCTATGATTGACTGCCGACAGAAGAATATGGTATTCGAGATTCATGGCTACTCGATCTTCGAGTTCAGTAGCGGAAGTAGTTCGCTTGGGCCTGTCATATTTCGGGCCAAGCCAGTGGTGGAGCTTGTGGCTATGCAGATGGAGGAGAGTAGACCAGCTGTGATGAGAGATTTTGATGATGTCTTTCCAGAGGAGATATCCGAACTGCCGCCCGATCGAGCCCTTGCGTTCTCGATAGATCTTATTCCAGGAGCGTAGCCCATTTCGAAGGCATCGTACCGTATGACTCCGGTAGAGTTGGAGGAGATACGTAGACAGCTGGACAAGCTTTTGCAAAAGGGATATATCCACCCGAGTGTGTCTCCATAGGGAGCACCTGTTCTGCTGGTGAAAAAGAAGGATGGCTCGCATCGGATGTGCGTGGACTGCAGAGAGCTGAATGTTGTCACCATCAAGAACAAGTATCTGTTGCCACGTATAGATGACATTTTCGATCATCTAGGAGGATCGAGGGTATTCTCTTAATTGGATCTCAGGAGCGGATATCACCAGCTGAAGGTGAAGAAGGAAGATGTGCCGAAGACAACGTTCAGAACGAAGTATGGACACTACGAGTTCGTTGTTATGCCTTTCGGTGTGACCAACGCACCCGCGGTTTTCATGAACCTGATGAATCTGATATTTTATGAATACTTAGATAAGTTTATCGGTATCTTTATAGATGACATCTTGATCTATTCGAAGTCAGAGGAGGAGCATGCTGAGCACTTGAAGACAGTTCTAGAAATTTTGAGGAAGCATCGGTTGTATGCGAAGTATTCCAAGTGCGAGTTCTGGCTGGATAGAGTTGCTTTCCTTGGACATGTGGTGTCAGGTGATGGTATAGCCGTGGACCCAGAGAAGATCAAGGCTATCAAAGAGTGGCCGACTCCGCAGACAGTGTCTGATATCTTGAGTTTTCTAGGGCTAGCAGGATACTATTGGCGTTTCATTAAGGATTTCTACCGTATTATCGAGCCGATGACTAGACTGACGAGGAAAGATATACCATTCGTTTGGTCTGATGCTTGTGAGGAGGCCTTCTCTTTTCTGAAGGAGAGATTGACGTCTGCACCCGTCCTAGCTGTACCTGAACGGAGTGGAGGTTTCGAGATCTTATGTGATGCTTCTGGCAAAGATCTCGAATGTGTTTTGCATCAGCATGGACATGTGGTCGCGTACGCTTCTAGGCAGCTTAAGGCTCATGAGAAGAACTACCGACGCACTATCTGGAGTTCGCTGCAGTCGTATTTGAGCTCAAGATTTGGAGGCATTTCTTCCTAAGTGAGAAGGTGAAGATTTTCACCGATCACAAAAGATTGAAATATATCTTTGCACAGAAGGAGCTCAACATGCAACATCGTCGATGGCTGGAGCTCATGGCAGATTATGAGATCGATTTGCAGTATCACCTTGGCAAGGTGAATGTGTTTCCTAATGCGATGAGCAGACTTCCAGCGGTTACGATGTTGACTTCGTAGTGGAGGTTGCAGCAGGATTTCTGTGAGTCTATTATTGAGATTGTGCTTCCTGGAGAAGCTTCGTCATTGATGTATTTGCAGATACAGTCAACGATCGTGGATCGGATCAAGGCAGGTCAGGCCGGAGATCTAAAGCTGAGGAAGAACCGTTAGCAGGTAGAAGCCGGTCTACGAACTGACTTTCTGATTCATAAGGATGGCTCGTTGAGGTATGGAGCCAGAGTTTGTGTGCCAGCTGGAGATATCAGAGAGGAGTTGCTTGTTGAGGGGGATAGTTCGCCGTATTCTGTGCATCCTGGTGGCACCAAGATGTACAAGGATCTTCGCCTGAATTACTGGTGGCATGGCATGAAGCAGAGTGTGGCACGGAGCTTTGCCAAGTATTTAGTATGTCAGCAGGTCAAGGCGAAACATCAGCGTACGGCATGGTTGCTACAACCGCTTCCGATTACGGAGTAGAAGTGGCAACACATCACTATGGATTTTGTGACTGGATTACCTCGGAGTCCGAAGCAGAATGACGCGATTTGGGTAATCGTGGACCGTTTGACCAAATCCGCGCACTTTATTCCCTTCCGAGTGGGACAGTCCACTGAGACGCTAGCAAGAAGATATATGGGGGTAAATTCTTTTACTCTCTGTTTTATTTCTTTCCCTAGTGTAGATAGTGATGTAACGTGATTCGTGCAGGAGATCGTGTCGGACAGAGACACGAGATTCACATCTCAGTTTTGGTAGAGTCTGTAGAAGAGTCTGGGTACGAGTCTGAGTTTCAGTACCGCGTACCACCCACAGAGGGATGGCCAGTCAGAGCAGACGATTCAAATTTTGGAGGACATGCTGAGAGCGTGCATGTTGGACTTCAATGGATCTTGGGAGGATCATCTGCATCATGTGGAGTTCGCCTACAGTAACAGCTACCAGGCGAGTATTGGCATGGCACCATTCGCCGCGCTATACAGGAAGAAATGTCGATCGCCACTGAGCTAGGTGACATTGGCGACAGAGATCTGTTAGGGCCAAAGATGATTATGGAGGCAGTGGATGTTGTAAGGAACATCAGGGAGTAGCTGAGGATCACCTAAGACCGTTTCAAGCATTTGGCAGATGCTAAACGGCGACCGTTGGAGTTTCAGCATGGAGACCATGTTTTTCTCAAAATTTCTCCGAATCGAGGAGTTATTCGATTTGGAAAGAGAGGCAAGCTAAGTCCGAGGTACATTTGATCTTTTGACGTCCTGGAGAGAGTTGGAGCTGTGGCTTATCGCTTGGCGTTGCCGCCATCACTGGAGGGAGTTCACGACGTGTTTCATGTATCTTAGTTACGTCGATACGTCAGTGATCCATCTCATGCTATGGATTTCTCAGAGATCACGGTTAGTCCGGATCTGACTTATGATCAGCAACCAGTTGAGATTCTGGACATACGGCAGAAGCAGTTGAGGAATAAGACCCTCGACTTGGTTAGAGTGCAGTGGTGTCATGGTTCCCCTGGGGAGTCCACCTGGGGAGAGAAGAGGAGATGAGAGAGAGTTATCCACATCTGTTCCCTGACCTGTGGATGTAACGACTGGTTTTATCGTTACGCTGTATTGGTATCTCTCGTATTTTATTTTTTCCGTATCTATTAGTAGACGTTCTGTTCCTCGTACCCGTGCCCATATCTGTTCTTGTTCATACTTACTATTATTAATATTATCGGCTAAGATAATCCCTCTAATAATTATTTTAAAATAATTCGACTTTACTCTTGAATTCAAATTCGAAATTTTAAAACTTTTAAATGGTTGAAAGTTTTCCTTCTATAAACTCTATTAAACCTTTTTAATACTATACTATTAATAATAGTGCTAATCACTTACTAATTTTGAACCTAGCCCATTTTTTTCCTCTTGGCCGCATACACACCAGGAGAGAAAGAGATTGAAATTGTTTTTATAATATTAAAAAACAACTTAAACCTAACCCTAGCGCACGTGAGCAGCCCTCCCCTCTATTTATTTAGCCCTAGGGCTGCTGTGTCATCTCATTTTCTCCCAACAAATACAAACGTGCGCCGCCCCTATTTTTTTCACGCAACCGCAGCAACCCATTGCGCGCGCAGCCTCCCCGTCATCCCTCCGACCTTCGGACCTTACCTTCGTCGTCTGGCCACCTTGTCAAACTCCCCCTCTCGTCATACCCCCTCCTTCGGCCTGTCCGTGTCGCCAACAGCGCGCGCCTGCAGCCGCTCGCAGCCACGCACTGACGCTAGCTGCGCCCTCCTCTGCACGCAGTCGTCCCGGCAGCCCTTGGCCTCTTTACGACGCATTTAACGGCCTTCCCTCGCGTCGTTCGTCCTCCCTTCAACCGCTGTCCGTCATGCGATGATCTCCGGTAGCTTTGTAGAGGATCCTCTCTTTCCCCGGTTAGTATCGTTGCTGCCCTTTTAATTTCAGATTTCAAACAAATTTTGGGCAGCGTCTTTGATCAATATTGGACCTAAGTATATTGATGTTGGCATGTTAAATTGTTAGGGTGAACTTGTATGCTTAACCTAATTAACTGGGTAGTAGTTTTAATTATGATCAGCTTTTGGACCCATTGATAAGAATTGGCATGATAGTTGATAGTTTGTACTCACAATTTCCTAGCTTCGTTTAGTTTCCGTTGCTAGGGTAATAACGTTGCTAATCTTTTAAATCCGATAAAAAGTTAGAATCATTAATAATGTGTTAACAAACAGCGGTAACTTAGTAAGATGAGGTTAGCATGCTGTAATATTAATATTGATGTGAACCCCGAATCAAATTGGAGAAACTAATTAAAATTGGATCATTAGATGCTTTAGGGTTGCATAATAAATTCTGGTTCCGTCGTAACGAACTTATTCAGACCCGTGATTTTTCAACAGAGAACTGTTCCTCCCGTACCGTTCGTGATACCGGATCCACACCCTGACGTCGCAACCCGACGTCAGAGTAGCTCTCGCATCATGTTGAGGTAAGATCTGCCCCGTAGGAACACCACTTGCCTGTTAATCAACTAAAGTTGCTGATGGTTGTGATTCACTAATCAAGATTAATAATTTGGAATGTAGGCTGGACTGCGATCTGAACACATAGGTAGTTTGGACTCTGATTGATCGTGACTTCAACTTGGTCGTTCAGGCAAGTGATACTTGCAAGTAAATGTTTTAGGCCACGTTTTAGGCCAATTTGTGTGTTAGCGTAAAATAGACTAGGCAGTGAAATGATAGCTGCCTAGACGACCATTTTGATCTAGTTTGACAACGAAACTAGATCCGACACCACTCTTGATCTATCTTGACAACGAAGCTAGATCCAACACTTTTACTTGCTTCTATTCATGCTGCCATATCATGTTTAAATTTTCAATTAACGGTACGCACTTTAGCTGCTCATCCCATGTCATGTCATGCATCATATGTTTCTTCGTGATTGAGTAGCACACGCTACAACTATCGTTGCTATGAGGCTAGGCACCTGCTTTTGCGGGCACAACCCTATGCCAAAACCACATACACTTCCTGGCCCGTGATCCAGAAGCGAGCACAATGTTGTTGGAAATCCAACGCTCGATACACGTGGAGGGGTGGGGTTAAGTGACAACTCAGCGTAGAAGTGTGCCCGTACAGCCACTTCGGCTGTAAGGCGTAAACCCTGTGCACAAAGTGAATTGACAGTGTTTCGTGTTTCTGTTACTTGTATTTGCATGATTCATGTCATATTAAAATTGATGCATCCTTATGTCACGCCCCGCTTCCCAAAACGACGGAAGCGAAACGTGACAAGGCCCGCTTAGGCCGAAGCTATGAAACTCGGACCCAATATGCGTCTGTGTGGTACTCCAAGACGAAGGAACATGTCCCTGCAGGTTAGTACGGAACAACAAAAGTACTAAAAGAGATGCATTCATTTTATTCCACAGATATCCAGAAAAGTACAGAGAGTCTAAACAAAAGCCAACACGGCTACAAAACAACTGGAGTAAACTAATGGTGCAAGCACCCAACCTAAACAGAAAGTAAACGGTGCTACGCACCCAACTAAACTGCAGTGAAACCTCTGAATCAGCAACATGAAGATCCCTAGCTCTGGTCCTCCTCGGGCACGTACTCTGGGTCTGCGTCCTCCGGCTCTGCGTACTCTGGCTCCACACCTGACGTACAGCACCAAAAGAAGGGAACTGTACGCCAGGTAAAGTCTACAAGAGAGGTCAGACTCTACTGCAAGTGTACCGAACTATTAACAATGGTTTACTGGTTGATTAGCATGATGAGGTTATAACGGAGTGACAACAGGAAGTAAACGCAGCAGGAAAGTAAAACGGGACAAGCAGTAGTCATAGCGTGTGCCACCAACTACGGGACTAGCCTAACCGGTGTCAAGACAAGACATGACAAGACGAAACGTGACAGGACGAAACGTGACAGGACAGGACAAGACAAGACAAGACAATTGTGACATGAAGGGTTCACGCCTTACGGTTCGAGGGGGATCAGACCCTCTTTCCGTGCGCACGCTCAACCCTACCCCAAACCCCAGAACTCAGGACAAGACAATATAGGGCCACTCACTCTGCTAGGTGAGTGCCTCTATCCCCACGATCGGTAGCGTATCTCTCACTCTGCTAGGTGAGCGATGAACGCCTCGTGGATGAAACCGTACTACTGTATAGGACCACTCACTCTGCTAGGTGAGCGTCTCTATCCTCTCGGTCTGCTGGGACACTCACTCTGCTATGTGGGTGCCGAGCTTCCCGTAGGTGTTCCGTAACAAAGATCACTCACTCTGCTAGGTGAGCGTCTCATTGCCCACAGGCTGTGTATCCGTACAAGGGATCACTCAGAGAGTGCCCTATTGCCCGCAGGCTATGCAAAACGGGACATGACGTGACAAGACAGGAAGGGTTATTCTAGGGTGTCCACACACGCGCACACACATGGTAGCCCTACAATATCAAAAGTTGTTGTTATCAGGCTCAGACTTCGTCGTCAAGTCTGAGCCGTCAGGAGTCGTCCCAGACGCTATCATTTCACGTCCGGTTCTCTTTGTTCACAGTTTAATAGTTCTAACAGTCTAAGGCCTAGGCACGGCCGAAAGAGCAAGTGAGTACACTTGCCTGCGATGGTGAGTGTGTCGTCCGTCTGGGGCGTCTCGTCCAGTCGTCGCGTCCGCAGTAGTCCGTCTGAAACAGGTCACAGCGACGGTGTCAGGTCGCGATGTCAGCAATTCCTAGTTAGGTTCATTTCTAGGTTATCGGGACTATCCAAATTGTCACAAGTCACGTTTTGATGTTTCATCAGCCTAGATCGACTTCTACCCTAAGTGCACAGAATTAATTGTCCGATTGTCGATCCTTCCTACGGTGAGCAACGTTTTACAGATACTGAAAGTAAATTTAGTCTGAGTTGTCCAGTTTTAGTTTAGGGTTTGATTTGCTATGGTGTGGGTTCGCTACAAGTTAGGGTACCAACCTGGTCTGACGATCGCGCGAGGGTTCGACGTCGAGTCTGGCAGTGGTAGCGGATCGTGTCACGACTTCAACTTTCCGGAACGTCTCGCCACTGATCTTTAGTGTTCAAAGGGTCAAACGGAAATGTGACTGTCTCTGCGTCATAAGATGTCAAAATTAACTATCGGTCATGATTCAATTCAAGTATACTAGATGAATACCTTGTATAATTATGCACTCACATATATATATACTGTTTTTACTAAGGCTAGCAATCATTTTAAGGTACACATTAACAATATAGCCATCAACAGGTATAATACCAATGGTCCTACGTTATAAGATACTTCACTAACTGACACATATACGTAGTATAACTACTGGCACTATATTAGGCCTCTGTAACTACTACTTTACACCTTAATCAAGGCAGGGTACTGATGATCTAAAATAATAATAATACGGTTAATAAGCTGACATGTTATAATCTGATGTGGAATAGATAATAAGCTGACATGTTACAATTACATTATTCTAAATCATTAGCAGCATAGGGTGTTTTGGTTTGCATGAACTTTTTATTAGCATATAGAAGGTACTTTTTACATTTAGCCAAAAAAAAAACAACATGTATTAAAAATAACCCTAGGTATAGCTTGCCCTAGTAAAATAGCTCACTGCTGATTTGTATGAACAGTTTACTATAACATTTTAAACATTAAAACTTATCTATGTATACATATATATAGGAGCTCACTCATATTAATAACTGACCATTCACGCATGAACTTAAATCTCCTCGCTACCACCGGTTACCACCGTTGTTGAATTTGCAGGGCGGTTGTCGCGGCGGTGAGGTGGCTCAGGGGCGGCGTCGACGACTTTGGGCTGAGCGGCTTCGAGGGCCGGAAGAGCGAGAGGGGGAAGTAGAAGGCGCTGGGTCGGGGTTCGCTGCCGAGAGGGTGTATAGCCGGCGGGGCTGTCGTTGGCGGCTGCGGTGCGTCGGAGTCAACCGTTCGGAGGTGCAGAGCGTCGGCGGTGACTGACTGGGTCGGGGCGACGGCCGGAAGGAGGAGCAGCAACGGAGCTACTGCTGTTGGCTGAACGGCGGCGACGCAGACTGGGTACGGCGGCACTGGGTGGTGCAGATCTGTCGGAAAGCGGCGTTGGGCTCGTCGGGCAGCGGGGCTCCGTCGGGATGGCAGCCGGAGGTGAGGGGTTCGGCCGGCGGGCGTTCGAAGGGAGAGGGTGAGTTGAGTGAGGAGAGAGGTTTCGCTCGGCGGTTCTCGTTTTGTGGCGGCTGGGAGAAACTTTATAATACCCTAGGTATAGGTTTTAATATTGATTATACAGAGGAGAGTGAGGACGTGGGTGAGAGGCCACGTGACGGTTGCTTGATTTGGGGAGAGGAAAATCGTGGGGGAATAAAGTTGCTTTGATATGAAAATAGATTAAATAATTAACTCCTCATGAGATGTTTTTCTTTTGTTCACAGCTTCAAAAAATAAACAACATCCCTTAACCAAATATTATTAAGGAAACGAATCATATATGTAGGTTATTATTAGGTTGGTACGGTTTAAACCAAATAAGTTTCAAAAGATTCCCCTGTTTTTGTTAGATAATTATTTAAGTTAGGGGTTTAAAAATATTAGGTGATTAAAAAAATATTACTAATTAGGTATTTACAATCTCGTCCTTCTGTATCCAAAATTTGCAAACAAAATACCGAGGCGATCGCGCCTCCGAGAGGATCGTGGAAACGGGGTTTTGAGTCAAATGACTAAAGCGCCCCTACCGTTCCTGGTCATTTTGCGAGAAAACGAGCCGGGAACGACGTTCCAAAAATCACAATAAAATTCCACACTCCCAAACGATCACATCGGCATATCACATCGCATATGCCGGAAACCAAGAAGAGCCAAGTAAAATACGTGCACGAAAAGTACGTGCACGTAGAAAATACGAACGGTCGGAAAGCGACAGTTACACCTTAAAATTTCATATCACCTCATTATATTAGAACTGTTAGTTGTTTCAGTTTATTATATCCTTGCACAAAATTCCTCCACCTTCTTGGGAGACTTTTGCTGACATGTGCCCTTTTCTCTTTGGGTGTCAAATGTCAGGTTTGAGACAGAGCAGGTAGCAGAGGACGAGCAGTTCGTTGACGCCAAGTTTGAGGTCCCTACAGAGACTGAGTTCGAGGACACTGGTGACCAGCCCTAGACTCACTTGGAGTCTCTTTTCATAGTTGTTTTTCAGTAGTTGATGATTAGGTTTCGGTGCGTAGCACCCATCTCTTTGTTTTGTTTGGCCATGCTTTAGGCCTATTGTTCAGACTTTGTACTTGGTGACTCTTTCTGTGATGTTTGTGATATTTTGTTGGATGTCTGGTGGATGTTTTCTTATCTGCTCTTTTTATTATCATTGTTGTTGTTTCGTCATGATGCAAGGACCTGCAATTTGTATTTATTCATAGACACTTATTGGACTGCAGCTTCACAGCTCCAAGTCCGAGCGGAGCTTCTCACGTTTCGCCTTCCATATTTGGGAAGCGGGGCGTGACAAGGAGATAGAAAAGAAAACACAGAGGGAGGTGCTAGATCATTTTCTCAGAACATAGAGCTGCTTACTCAAATAGCATACGACGAATAAACACATGCCAAAGATTTTTATCTTGATATCATGATCATATGCATTCGATATAGAAACCCAAGAATATCGAAACGATATGAAACATGAAATCATTCTAAAATTGGCATTGTCTAAGGCATCTAAAGTAATATACATATTCATAGATTGCACACTTTTTCAATTGATCGCTTTCTATTTGGAGTATAAGAGGTATCACACAATATGGAGCAATAAGAATAGAAAGGAGTGGTATTCATGAAATGCATGCCAAATCTCAATTCGTGGACTTCATAACACTTTTAGAAATCTCCCCAAGTATAGAATATTACCTAGCTTAGGTTGTCATGCACAGACAAGTAGTCACTCTCTCACACATCATCGGATTCTCTCCCCCAAGATTATCTATAAGCGTGGTGGCATCAAATAAGACAATAAGATTTTTCCCCATTTTTGAAGCTCCAGGAAAAATAAAAGAGGGAAGAAAGGAAAGAAAGAAAGAAGTGGGATCGTGTATATACAGATGAACTGCTTTTTGTTTTCTTTTTCTCTCTTTTTTTTGCAATCAATATATGCAATAGGGATCCCAAATCAAAAGATAGAAAGATATGCATGTATTTTTTTCTTATTGATTTTGGGGCGTTGGAGCATGGACTTTATAGCAAGGGAAAGATGCCAATATAAGATTCGCTAAAGGGGGATTCACCAATGGTTTTAAGTATAGAAATGATGTTCAAGATATGTGGAGAAAGAAAAATATGCAATGCTCGGTTCACTCTTTAGAATGTGCACGCCAACTTTTAGCAGAGTAATGTAATCTACTCAGTTTGATTTCAGAAAGTAAACTAATCCAGTTATATCAAAATGGCATTCATTCAGTCAACCTGAAAGTCAAGCGTACAATTTTCATGCAACAAGAAGTGATAACAGACAACGAAGCAGTACTCCAAATATAGGCAATCAATGCGTGAAGCTTGGTGTGTTTTCTATGAAAAGTATACAATATAAATCATCAAACTCAGCTAATAGTAGAATTTCATTCATATTCATATAATAAAGGTGCAGGTTACTATCTCGAATGCATAGCAAAGTATGGCACATGATATCTGAAATAAAAACGATGGCATGACAAGATAATATGCATGTAGAGATAAGCTAATTCCACGTCATCATCATCACAGAAAATTCATCTCTAGCAAAAAGGATAAAAGAAATAAGGATAAAGGAAAAATAAGAACTACTATACATATGCAGCATGCACGAAAATAAGAAAACGTGATGCATGAGAAAAAAATGAAAAAGTGGTGAAAAATAAGTGTAAAATAAATAAAGGTGGAAAAAATGAAAAATAAAAATGAAGAAAATGAAAATTGCGTGAGACACTCACTCCCCCAAGCTAAAGTGCACAGTGTCCTCAATGTGCTAAGTGTGGCACAAGGAGAGATATGATATCTGTGGGTGACGCACCCGAAACCTACACCTAGATTCCACCCGGCGGTGTCACGATCGCATGGCGTGGTATGGCCCCTAGGTTTCAATTTCGGGCTCGATCAGAAAGCGGACGGTGTCAAGTTGTAATATAAATGATATCGAATCCCACAAGGACGGTGATAGTGTATATGGGTTCCAGTTTACTTCTAAATCTGGAAGTGAGATATCTATCGGGTTGGAAGAGTTGATTGGGGTGTTGTTGTTTCACTAATAAAAAGGACTAGGGCATTAGGGATCACCACTAAGATCGTCGGGGATCGACGTTGGAATAGAATCCTCATGTTGCATTAGGGTTAGGGGATTAATCTCACAATTCGTACCACTCTCGTGGGTTAGAATTGTGAGGTATTTTAGTAGCTCTCGTTGATCAATGGCTATAGCCGTCAACGTAGCAGTATAGTTCGTCGATGGATCCCCCCAAGGCACGAGCCGGACATGGTCACGAGCCTTGGTTGGACCCACCGATTTCCCTATTCAAATCCCTACGATACCTCTTAAGCACATCAATTCCACAGACCGTGGGCATGATCTCAGTACGGGTTATCTAGGGATTCGGTAGGATCGACCGAAATACTCCCCTAAATCCCTAATTCAACCTAGGGATCCGAATCTACGTCTTCCCCCTAGGATCTTAGGGCTAACCCATCAACCCTAGAAAGATCTACTCACTCATGGCAATAGTATCGAATAAAAACATCATTTTTATAGAAAAGAACATCATAGCAATTGGTAGAATAACGATAAAAAACTTACAGTGAGAGATGCAAAAAATAGACGAGAAATAGATCCAACAAAAATCCAGATTCCAATACGCAATCGCACTAGAGAAACAAAATAACAATCCAAAAGTTTCGATCCCAATTCTTCAACAAAGATTAATCCGAAAAATAATAATAAATCACCCTCAGCTCCCTCTCCAAAAACCTATTCAAAACTCTCAAATGAATCCGCCCCGAATCGTCGTCCAGCTCCCAGCCTTCACTGCTCAAATCGCACCCAAGCCGCATCATAAAACATTTCCAAATATGGCCCTAGCATTGTCGACCGAGTAGGTGACTCGGTCGAGCAATGCGTTGCTCGGTCGGTCGCTCGGACCGAGCAGCTGTGCTGCTCGACCGAGCTTGACAGGGAATCGAAAATATCCAAACCCCCTCACTGCATGGGCCGAGTCAGCTTAGCTCGGTCCAAGCAAAGGCTGACTCGGTCACTGAATAGCTGCTCTGGCCGTGCACTGGTTTGCTTCCGCTTTTGAAATTTGGCGCTACTCGACCGAGCACTTAGGTGCTCGGTCTGAGTCATCCCCGTATCTGCTCCTTCTCTAATTGTCTCTGCTCGGTTCGAGCATCTGTACTGCTCGACTGAGCAGCCTAGGAAATCTTCTCATGGGGCTGCTGAAGCTCCTCTCTCATCCTACTCTCTCTCCTCCACTCCTCCCGAGGATCCTAAAACATGGCGAACTCCTGTGGGGGCTTCACCAATGAGCTCACGGGGTGTCGGATGTGTCCATACCCAAGTCGGGTCCCAAGTCGCTCCAAAATCCCTGAAAACTCATAAACACTACGAAACTCGAATATAACGTCAGAAATGCGATATCGTAGGAAAATATGGGATTTGAATGCGGAAATGACATGGAATGCAATGAAATGATGATATAAAAATAGTGGAAAATATGGACACATCAAAATCCCCCAAGCTTACCTCTTACTCGATCTCGAGGAAGATGAATACTAGGTACGCCGAGAGGAAAACAAAAGAAAATAAGAAATAAAAATAGGAAGAGGGGAGAATGGAAGTGGATGGAGGATGCTAAGGATGATCGGTCAGATCTCAGGCCTAGGTAGTATATCACAATACTCTGAATAGTAAACATACATGCTACTGGCAATTTCTAGTTTTACAGATCATACGTCTAGCATGCAGTACAGGGGCAAAAATAGGGATCTTACTGAAATAACGCCATCAATTCAAATCAATCTCATGCAATGCATAGAGTCTAGTATAAAGAAATTGACAATGCACTTGTCAATCACAGATACACATGGAGCATATAGAAATCACACAACATGCAATAGAGAATAGAAAAAGTCATGCTATTCAGCTATTCATTTCGATTCAAGAAAAATCTCCAAAAACTAAAGCATTTCGTAAAGTTTAAGTATTATTAAATCTCCCCGTTATGCACCATCTCCACTCTAATGTCACGCTCACTCATGTAATCAGTTGGTTTAACCCCCCCCCCCCCCCACAAGCTTAGCTTGAGGCGTAGCATATAGGAATAGGATATGAAATTTTTCTTCTTCTTCCCAGTATAAGTGATAGCTTCTAATGAAAGGATACAAAACAATTTGTATTCATTTTATTTCTCTTTTTTTTCTTTTCTTCTTCACATATGAATACATACACCTTTTTTTTCAATTAGAAGCTATTCTTTTTCTTTTTTTGGGTTTGGAAAGTGAGATGCAGTAAAGATAGTTGTGGGGGTGTAACCAACTGATATGTAGAGAAATATATTGATATGTGGAGAAGGAAAATAATATACCTCTTGGTTCACTCATAAGAGGTGCACAACGGTTTGATAAAATAAAACCCTAACTAAACTCATAAATAGCATGGATACTTTCATTCCTCTAGATGAATACTGAAAAAGCAAGCAGTAATAGGTACAATGAAAGCACGAATGCAAACAGAAGTGAATAAGATAAGAAAAGATGCTCCAAGTGTTCTAGTGATGCGTGAACCTAGGTGCATTACCCAAAATAGTGCATACTAGATACTAATTCATGCATTTGATTTTCAATTCATTTCAAGCGTTAAATCAGTTAGATCAGCAAAAGAAATGCACGCATATGGATAGTAAAACTGGAATTACCCTAATAGCATGTCAACAGGAAGCAAGTATCGTGAATAACTACTAAGGCTACGAGAGGTATCATCATACGAACCATCCTTAGCATAAAAAGAGAAAGAGGCAGAGAAAATAGGCAAATGAAGAAAAAGAGATGCATGCATGGTAAAAAGCAGAAAATATAATGCAGAATGAGAAAAAAATACGTGGAAAAGTGGTGCAAAAGTAAAATAAAAATTGAAATAAGGAAGAAAATGTAAAAAGAAAAATGAAAAATAAAGCGATAGCGCTCATCCCCCAAGCTAAACATAGCAGTGTCCTCACTGCTAAGAAAACGTTGGTAAGTGGGAGATGATGCTAATAGGGGTGGGGGTGGGCGGGTAGATATAAAAATATGACATGATGCGATGATGTATGAGATATGATGCATGAGTGGGTGTCCTCCACCAAGCTATGTAAATGCACAATAAAATGAATGAGGGAGAAAACGGGTAAGGACGACATCAAGCAGAGGCACCACCCTCTGGGGGTGGTGATGGGTCCCTCTGCTGTGGAGCAGGTAGTGTGGGTGGAGTAATGGTGGTAGTGTGAGGCTCAGCTGAATATAGCACAAGGGCAGACATGGGATCAACTGTGACGTCTAACTCAGAAGTGGTAGAAACAGGCTCTGCAGAAGCCTGGGGAAGTGAAGCACTGAGTGGTGCAAGGGAAGTCACAGTGGCTGGCCTGGGTGGTGGGGCATGCGCGAGGATCACTAGTAGGGGTCCACGTGTCCTGAGGAGGTCTATAATAGATGCCAGGTCTGCCCCTACTCTAACGTGATGTGTCGCCGTGGAGCGTACAAAGTCGTCGAAATCTATCCGCAGGAGAGAATTTGACTCCTCTAATGCTGTCAGGCGACCGTCTGTAGTATGGGAGTCGAGGGGAGGGCGAGGAACGTGGCGCTGAGTCACCACTCTCGTGAACCGGTCCCGTGCAGCCAAGGCACGATGCCTAGGGTGGAAAGTAGGAGAGGGTGAGCTCGAATGGATCTCAGCAGCAGCTGAAGAAAGAGCAGTCGTCGACACAGAAGTGTGGACAGACATCGAGACGCTCTCCGTGAAGATGGCCGCGGATGATGAGAAAGTGGTGCCGGAAAGGGGAATGTGATGACCTAAAGAGAGCGGAAGTGAAGCTATGAGGTCGCTGAGAGGAGGAAGAGTGGGGGCAGAGTCGTGCTCTAGAAAGTCAAGATCTGTGAGGTCAGGAGCAGACTGTATATCGGTGCCCTCCGACACAGAAACAGTAGAGAGAGAAACCTAAGTCTCAGGGCAAGAGGTGGAGACATGCCCAAAGAATTGACTGTGGTGGAAGCAGTGGATATAACGGTGGTAGAAGAAACGGCTCCAGAGGGTGATGGGTGTGCAGGTGGTAGGGAAGGCCGGCTACTAGGGCAGCAATGTCATGCAACTCGAATTCAGCAGAGCGTGGTCATTGGCTACTGCCTCGACGGGTGCTCCTGGGGGCTCAAGTACGTGGCGGACTGGAATTGGGTCGACCCTAGGAATCATCCAGTCAAGATGGACAGCTGGGATGTGTGTGAGGTGAGGGGCGGGGAGAACCATGTGAGGCATGTGGTGGGTGTCTACAAGATATAGCCAGTGACGAGCCCCGTAAGGCCTGATAATATGCTTGTGCTCGAGCACGCCGAGGGTCAAGCGTGTCGGGCCAACAGGGGTCGCCAGGTCATCTGGAATGTGTATGTCGAGCTTCCGAGTAAAAATGGTAAAGAAACCACCGCAGCAGATGTCTGTGGAGAAGTAGGTGGTGGCAGTCTGGTAAAGGTGATGACATAACCAGTGGGCTGCGTCGGAGAGCATGAAGGGGCGGAGGGAGCCATCAGGGTGAAAGCGTAGATGCCAGGTCATATCCATAAGTTGGGTAAGCTCTGGTAGGGACATGGTCTGGACCTCAGGCCTGTAGAAAATAGTAGTGGCTAAGTGCCACTGAGCGTAACGAAGGCAGGGGTGCACGATGCACGACGCCTTCGCCCGGCTAGGGCGGTACTGATCCAGGCTTGAAATACGCTCCAAAAAGCGGTGGCATCAAATGTGTCAACATCATAGTGCAGAGAGAAAGCGGCCCTGGGCTTGGGGACGGCGGGGAAGTGAAAGCACTCGTGGATCATGGCATGTGTAATAGTGCAATCGTGGTCCATGAGGCGAAAAGTGATGCCGTCACCCGCTAGGGTGCGAGCGAGGGAGCTGAGAGCCTCAAGTGCAATATGGGAGTAGGTGGGGCGTGGACACCGAGGAAGCGGTCGAAACTAATCGCTCGGTAGAGGTGATGGACCCCCTGAAGAAGTCCTAGGGATCTGAGGGTTGGCACGTCTATGAACAAAGTAGGTACGAGACGACACTATGAGAGCCTAACGAAGCGCTTGCGGTGTGCATCGTCTCTAAAAGTGATGCCATAGGTCCGTAGACATGCAGGGAGAGCGTCCCTGGTGGGGGCGAGGTGCGGGGGTGATGATGGAGAGGCGGTGGGTGCGGTGGTGGAGATAGGGGCAGAGGTGGTAGGGATAGCGGCGACCGTGGTGGGTGTGGTAGTGGTAGGAGCTGTGGTCGTGGGGATAGCAGAGGTGGAGGTGGTGGTAGTTGTGGTGGTGAGTCGTGCACGATGGGGGGGTCGGGAAGAGGGGGCGCCAGACGATGGCCTCTTCCCACGGATGGGTGGGGTGGTGGTCCCTCGCGTACGAACCATCGTGTCGATGGTAATGTGAAGCTACGATATAAAAATAGATAAAGGAACGAGTGTACCAAAAATGCGAGCGATGCGAGTGCCAATGTATCCCCCAAGCTAGTCCTGGCGTCAGCTGCTGACGTAGGCAACGAATACCTGCAATAGGAACAATAAAAACGTCAGAATAAGGCATTAAAATGGAGGACATGCTAAATTTGGGGTGCTCGACCGAGCAGTGCTACTGTTCGGTCTGAGCTGTGATACTCGATGGGAAGAGCTGACCGAGCACTAGTGTGCTCGGTTAGTAGCCCGAGCGGCAGCAGCCGTGCCCTAGGGCACATGCGCTCAGAGTGGGGGGAGGGTTTGGGTGATCGGATGAGAGAGGCCGGGTAGGCGTAGGGGGAAAAGGCATAGGGAGGTGGGGGGGTATCAGGGTGGACGGATGGGCTGCGCCGTCGGCGACGGTGGCACCGTCAACGGCGCCATCGATTCGAAAGGGGGAAGAGAGGGAGGGGCGGAGAGATAGAGAGAGAAAGAGAAGGGGTCGGGGTGTCTGACCGGAGGTGGGCGGCGCGACGGGCGGTGCAACAGCGGCACAGGCAGAGGATGATGGCTAAGAGGTGGGGGGGTCCGAGTAGAGAGTGAGGAATAGCTCGGGGGGAATTTTAGTGTAAATTTTTTTTAGGATGAGTAATTTTAGAGTTAGGTTGAAAAACAAAAACGGTTTGGGTTAAAAATCCAACTCATTCGATAGTGGGGCCCACGAAAGTGGGATAAATCGACTCGGTCCGAGCAGTGAGACTGCTCGGTAGAGTCGATCATCATGACAAACACATTAAAATTGAGTTGTAGATACTCCCTCGTATGCTCGACCGCCTTCCACTCGGACCGTGCCAATTCCACTCGGGCCGTGTAGGCAAAGTGATGATTTCTCCATATTTCCAAAAGCCTGTGCAATCCGATCGAGCAGTTGACTGCTCAGTCGAGTAGATGTCTGCTCGGACCGAGCAGGATGCTGCTCGGGCTGTGTAGAGGAAGCGATAATTTGCTCCTTTTCTCGTCTCTGCGCTGCTCGACCGAGCAGTGTAGCTGCTCGGTCGAGTCACATGTGTCTTCCTTTTGCTCATTTTCCTTTGTTTTCTCCTCAAATCTGTGCTCTCCTCCAGCTTCCTTCCGTTTACAATGTCGATCTGCATGCCCCCTCATGTCCAACTTGTATAAAGGAAGAATTCATCAAATTTTTGTGGTTTTATAATTTTATCTCTAAAATATGAAATAAAAAAAGAAATTGAAAAAGAAAATCCAAAATCTAAGAAATTGGGTTGCCCCCAATAAGCGCTCGTTTTTAGTCATGAGCTCCACTCCCTTTGATTTATCGATGGTCGTTTGGTGCGTGTGGAATCTGTGCGTCGTTCTTTCCGATGAGGCAGTCCGGTGGCACTTGGTATCTGCCTACTTCAAGACTCTCCCTCGAGTAGCCTATGGCCTCAGGTTCTTCATGATTTGGAGAATGATGTAGAAGTTCATCATCCAATACTCGGATGTATGCGGCGACTGCTTTGTGGTAGGTTGGGTCATCGTCTTCGTCGATACCTATTTTCATTGAGTCCTTCATGACCCCCTCAGAAGTGAAATCTTCAATGGCTTCGTCTTCCAGACGCTCCAAATAGCTGGCCCTTTCCACATGAGGACTCTCTCTCATTGGCTTCTGCAGCCGGAACTCAGCTTCGATATTCCCCACATTCAGAGAGAGAGTCCCTTCCTGGACATCAATCAAAACACTGGCTGTTGCCATGAATGGGTGGCCGAGTATAAGTTGGGAGCTTCCTCCCTCGGGCATGTCCATGATAACAAAATCAACGGAAACACATAACCCTGGAAGAATGACATCCCTTGCTATACCCACCGGGTAGGTGATAGAATGGTCTGCAAGCTGGATGGACATACTTGTCGGCTCTAGTTCACTTCCAGTCTGCAATCTCTTGAAAATAAAAAGGGGCATCAAACTGATGCTAGCCCCCAGATCAATCAAAGCTCTGCTGATAGGCATTCCTCCAATAGAGCATGACATGGTGAAGCTCCCCGGATCTGGTTTCTTCCAGGAGAGATGATTCTTGATAATAGAGGTGGAGTCCTCCACGAGCTTAATTTCTTCAGGCTTTCTCTTCCCCGTGATTAGATCCTTCAAAAATTTGGCATAAATTGGGATCTCCGTGATAGCGTCCATGAACGAGATGTTCAACTGGATTCCTTTCAATAACTCCATGAAATTGGAGTATTTCTTCTCCATCTTGGCCAGTGCTAGCCTCTGTGGGTATGGAGGGGGAGGTCAGGTAGCTTTACTCTTGGCTACATCAACAGGAGGCGACGTTGCAGTAGGCATGGTGGGTGGTGTATCCGCCTTCTCCTCAATAATTATAGGCTCTTTAGCAGCCTCTTCTCTATCGCCGTCATCAACAGCTTCTTCAACAATAACTTTCTCCTTATTCAACACTAGGACCATGACGGGGTCCGTAGCCCGTCCACCAAGTATGGTAACAAATACCACAGCAATAGCTTGGGCCCTTGGGTTTGTCTCCGTCTGTGAGGGCAATCTCCTCTGATTCTTCAAGAGCTGGGACATTTGACCCCTCAGTTGATCAAGTGAAGAATTTATGCTCTTGAACTGGGTCGATGTGTCCTGATTGAAACGGGCCTGACCACTCATAAAGGTCTCCAAAGTGGCCTCCAGATTTGACTGCGGCAGGTTTGGCGCATAGCCCTACTGAGGCGGCCAGTTGAATTGATATTCTGGCGGTCTATAAGGCCTAGATGGCCTAAATCCTCCATGTTGTTGATTCTGCTGCTGCCCATGCTGCTATTGAGGAGGGGGTGGCGGTCTCTGAAATTGTGGAGGTTGCAGCCCTCCACTTGGATTCCTATAAGCGAACCCCAGATGATTCCTAGCAACTGGATGCTGCCATTGATTCTGTCCCTCTTCCTGTACGTATTGTAGAGATTCTGACAATTCGACGCCATCATAATGTGCCTCACTAGGAATATAGCCCTGATCAGCACACTCCTCTGCAGGATGATAACCCAATGTGCTGGGTGATGCCGGGATGGAATCCAGGCACTGTTCAATCCTGGCCACTTGTTTGCATTATGTCTCGATGTGAGAGTACAAGTGGCTAGCAGCTTTGACCTCGGGAGTCCGGGTCACAATAGTTCTTTCTTCGCTCCATTGTTGATTGTTGGCCACCATATGCTCCAACAAGTCTATGGCCTCTTCAGGAGACTTATCAAGTAAGGCGCCTTGCGCCACGGCATCTATGATCTTCTTGATGCTAGACTGGAGCCTGTTATAAAAGCTCTGCACCAAATCACAGGGCTGGATCCTGTGGTGAGTACACTGATGTTGGTGGTCTTTGAACCTCTCCCATGCCTCATAGAATGATTCCTGTGGGAGCTGCTTGAAGTTCGAGATGGCTCCCCCTGATTTGCATCGTCTTCGAGGGTGGATAGAACTTATCCACGAAGGCAACTTACAGCTTCTCCCAGGTGGTGAAATGGTTGGAAGGTGGGCCCGGTGCTAATACGAGGCCTTATCCCTCAGAGTGAACAGGAAAATTTGCAGCCTCATAGCATTATCGCTCACGTCCTTGGCCTTAAACGTGTCACACGTGGCCAAGAAGGTGTCAATATGGTGGTTGGGGTTTTTATGTGGATGCCTGTGAAAGGGATCCTGCTACATCAAATTGATTAGCCCCGTTTTCAGCTTAAAGCTCGCTGTCGCCAGTTGCGGTCTAAGGATGAAGGAGTTATTTACAACCGTCGGCTTCATATGGTCCCCGATGGACCCAGTACGATGAGGAGGGGGATTGTTGTCCGCCATCTGAGCGGAGGGAGATGAACTTCTACTTGAGGCTATCAAGGACCTTGCTGTCTTCTCGATCTCAGGATCGAATAATAATTCTCTAGTAGATCCCCTGAAGCGAGTGTTCATGCACCAACAAAACTCAGATAAACACCATCAGTAGCACGGTAATAAATAAAAGAATAAAAATGGTGGAAAGATGAAAAATGATTAGTGTGCTAGCAAACTTCTAAAAATAATAAAAGTAAACTGAGATAAACACTATCGCCATCCCTGGCAACGGCGCCAAAAACTTGACGCACCCGAAACCTACACCTAGATTCCACCTAGCGGTGTCACGATCGTCGGGCGTGGTAAGGCCCCTAGGTTTCAATTTCGGGCTCGATCCGCCAGCGGACGGTGTCAAGTTGTAGTATAAATGATATCGAATCCTACAGGGACAGTGATAGTGTATATGGGTTCTCAGTTTACTTCTAAATCTGGAAGTGAGATAGCTATCGGGTTGAAAGAGTTGATTGGGGTGTTGTTGTCGTTTCACTAATAAAGAGGACTAGGGCATTAGGGATCACCACTGAGATCATTAGGGATCGACGTTGGAATAGAATCCTCACGTTGCATTAGGGTTAGTGGATTAATCTCATAATTCGTACCACTCTCGTGGGTTAGAATTGTGAGATATTTCGGTAGCTCTCGTTGACGCAATGGCGGTAGCCGTCAACAAAGAGGTATAGTTTGTCGATGGATCCCCTCAGGCACGAGCCGGGCATGGTCACGAGCCTTGATTGGACCCACCAATTTCCCTATTCAAATCCCTAAGATACCCCTTAATGACATCAATTCCACAGACCGTGGGCATGATCTCAGCAAGGGTTATCTAGGGATTCGGTAGGATCGACCGAAATACTCCCCTAAATCGCTAATTCAACCTAAGGATCTGGATCTACGTCATCCCCCTAGGATCTTAGGGCTAACCCATCAACACTTGAAAGATCTACTCACTCAAGGCAATAGTAGCAAATAAAAACATCATTTTATAGAAGAGAACATCATAGCAATTGGTAGAATAAAGATCAAAAACTTACAACGAGAGATGCAGAAAATAGACGAGAAATAGATCCAACAAAAATCCAGATTCCAATACACAATCACAATAGAGAAACAAAATAACAATCCAAAAGTTTCGATCCCAATTCTTCAACAAAGATTAATCCGAAAGCTAATAATAAATCTCCCTCAGCTCCCTCTCCAAAAACCTATTCAAAACTCTCAAATGAATCCCCCCATCGAATAGTCGTCCAGCTCCCAGCCTTCACTACTCAGATCGCGCCCAAGCCGCATCAAAAAACATTTCCAAAAATGGCCCTGGCATTGTCGACCGAGTAGGTGACTCGGTCGAGCAATGCATTGCTCGGTCGATCACTCAGACCGAGCAGCTGTGCTGCTCGACCGAGCTTGACAGGGAATCGAAAATATCCAAAATCCTCACTCTGCCTGCACGAGCTGAGTCAGCTCAGCTCGGTCCGAGCAGAGGCTTACTCGGTCGCTGAATAGCTGCTCAAGCCGTGCACTGGGTTGCTTCTGCTTTTGAAATTTGGTGCTACTCGACCGAGCACTTAGGTGCTCGGTCCGAGCCATCCCCGTATCTGCTCCTTCTTCTCCAATTGTCTCTGCTCGGTCCGAGCATCTGTACTGCTCGATCGAGTAGCCTGGGAAATCTTCTCCTGGGGCTGCTGAAGCTCCTCTATCCTCCTGCTCTCTCTCCTCCACTCCTCTCGAGGATCTTAAACATGACGAACTCCTGTAGGGCTTCACCAATGAGCTCACGGGCGTGTCGGATGTGTCCATACCCAAGTCGGGTCCTAAGTCGCTCCAAAATCCTTGAAAACTCATAAAACTCTACGAAACTTAAATATAACGTCAGAAATGCGATATCGTAGGAAAATATGGGATTTGGCTGCGGAAATGGCATGGAATGCAATGAAATGATGATATGAAAATAGTGGAAAATATGGACACATCAGTGGGGTGGGTGAGGATGCATGCATGATAAAGTATGAAAAAAAATTAAAGAAAATAAGATGGATATGCATGTGAAGCGTGCAGAGATCAAGATGGTGCAATATAATGGTCCCAAAAATACCTCCTCTCTCCCAAGATGATATAGACAAATATGAACAAAAAGTGACCAAAATGTGTGTGGAGGAAGGGTGCAAGATCAGCAGACAAAATGATATCAATCATGGCAGCGGCAAAAATATATGAGGCATCAAGTGTGTGCCTAAGCTGGTGGTGGTGGAATGGGTGCGATAGGAGGCGGAAGTGTGGGTGGTGGCGAGCTAGGTGGCGGGGAGTCCACCCTACGAAAGAGGGGCCAGGATCGCTGGTCCTTTTCCGCTTGGAAGCGGGCGCCCGCATGTGTGACCTAGTGTGTGGTGGCATATGTGACGTGAAATGTGCCTACCTAATGCAAAGTAATATATAAAAGGAGCGAATGTACCCAAACACGATGCGAGTGCAAGCGGTGGAAGTGAGTGGAGAAACGCCTCGTCCGAGAAGCTCCAACTCTGCTCCTGATTCTCTCCCAAGCTTGCCTGAAACACAAATTAACAAATTAGCAATGAATATTAATACATATGGGGTAAAATCAAGAGTAATAGATGTATATAGATATTAATTTCGATTCGGGGCTGAGTTGGGCTTACGAAATGGAGAAATGGAGAAATGGGGAGAAATTGGGCAAAATGGGGGACGGCCGGCGGCAACCTGGGCACCGACGGCGGCGGTCGGAGGGCGGGAACGGTGGCGATGGGTCGCCGACTTGGGTACGGATCTATGCTGCTTGGGCGAAAGGAGAGTGCAGTTCGGGCGATTGGGGAGAAGCTCGAGCGGCAACAAAAAGATTTGGGGATTTTTTAGGGAATTTGGGGATTTGAGCAGCGCGTTTCGAATTTATAGGATAAGTCACTCGACCGAGTGACGCATCCACTCGACCGAGTGGCACAATTTAAAATTTTCGAAATTTTTTCGTAAAAAGTAACGACTCGGACGAGTATCACTTCCCACTCGGGCAAGTAGACAAAGGTCACTCGGCCGAGTGGCAAGGCCACTCAGAGCTTTTTAAGTGCTGAAAGTTTCTGATTCACTCGGGCGAGTGATAAAGTCACTCGGTCGAGTGGCATATAAATGACAGAGAGGGGTTTTTTGGATCTTCCCTGATCAGTACCCTACTCGGCCGAGTAGGGTCTTCACTCGGCCGAATGACAATGTCACTCGGTCGAGTGGGCTGCTAATTTTAGCTCCAACTCTCTGTTTTTTCTCCACTTTCTGACTTCCTTCTCCCCGTCAGTTTCTTCCTTCTCCTGAAGCATGAGCGCATTCCTGGAGCGCTCTCCTTTGCCATGGTCATCCTCCATTCAAATGGTTCCTTATTCTCCATCTCCTGTAGTGAAAAATATTGCCCATTGTCAATATTTTCTTCGACTCTTGACTCTAAACACTAACAAAGATCTAAAACAAAAATAAAAGGAAAAATCCAACTAAAAATATGATAAACCCGTCGGGTTACCTCCCGACAAGCGCTCGTTTAAGGACTTGAGCTCGACCCCTTAAGATACGCGTTTATAGCTCTATGTTTGGCGCATGTGAGATGCGCACATCAAACTTACCGGGAAGACCGCTTGGATTTAGTTGTAGATGTTCATTGGCGTTCCTTGGCTGCCATTCATCATGGGTGGTAGTTGGGGATGAGTCCCCCAAGCTTGAGCTTTTACCATCTTTTTTCTTTGTCGACGGCGATAATTTCTTGTCCGGTGGAGCTTTCTTCATGTTCTTCGCCGTTGAGAGCTTGCATACTTCTCTAATCTTGACGACATCAGCATCGTGATCATTCCATATTTTATACCTTTTTTCTGCATGTTTTTATGAATTTTTGATTGCCATATTGAGTTTTTCACGATTATTCGACGATATTGCGTTGCTTTTCACTATTTCTTGTTTTTGTCGTATTTCAGGAATATGGAGCGATTTGGAGCGAAAATGAGATCAAAGGAGTTTCACGCACTTCGGAGCGTCACCCATGGCTTATTGGAGGACTTATCAGCGGTAGAGGATGAGCAGAAGAAGAAGGAATTTCATAGGATCGACGAGGAGGCGAAAAGAAGAAGAAAGGAGCTGAGGAGCACCTCACTCGGCCGAGCAAGACTGCTCATTCGGCCGAGTGAAAGGTTACACTCGACCGAGGGAAACAGATACCAACTGAAGATTTTCTACGTTTCCTCGACCGAGTAAGGAATTCCATTCGGCCGAGTGAGAAAGCTCACTCGTCCGAGTCAGTAAGAGAAATCAGACGGAAAAGAGCCAAAGTTACTGGAAAATCTAAGGAAGCTCACTCGGCCGAGCATGATTGCTACAAGGCCGAATGAAGAAGACTGCTTGGTCGAGTCACCCCGAGAGACGGACCCCTGAGAACCCCGAAGTTATTGTTATTTTACAGGGTTTGTCACTCGGGCGAGTGACAAGGGTCACTCGGCCGAGTGACCCTCTCCGACTGATGCTAGGAATTCGAATTCTGGGCTGCGCAGGGGCAGTTTTGTCACGATTTTTTGGACAATTTTGGCTTGTATTTAAACTTATTTTTAGACCTAGTTTGAGGAGAGACTTGAATTATTTTTTAGAGACTTCTTTTATGTTTTTGACGGCTATTCTTTGGAGAAATCTCAGCTGGAGATCATTGGCAACGTCATCGGTTTGTTCTTTCTTGTTAAAAAACTCATTTTTATGAATTGTTTCTTATTTGCAATGAATTGTGCCATGATTATTGTTGTTATTTCTGATATTTTCATGACGATTAGTGAGTAGTTCCGTCGTTCTATGGAATGGAAATGAACCCTATGGACCCGATCTTTTGATTTGCGATGAATTTATGGATTTGTTGCTAGATTGATAATGGTTAAGTTGCGATCGATTTATTACGAGTAGCTAGGAATTCATAGCGATTGGGATTTGCAAGAGATTGGATCCCAATTGATAGGAAGGCCTAGATATTTGATTTAGATTGATAATTGAATTTCTTTAGATTTGGTTTGCAAGAGATTGGACCAAAGATAGGATTTTTAATTATGAATCTATATTAATATTCGTTTGCAAGAGATTGGACGAATACGAACTATCATTACCTAGATCGTAGCTCGAGTTTACAGGAGAGTGGGCTCGAGATGTGATTGGACAATGATGTCGTTCTTCACGCTAGCGGCTTAGGCTAGGGTTTGCACGAGAGTGGGCCCTAACTTAGGTTTGCTATAGACCGACAATAGCGCGAGAGCATGAGCTTGGTTCTGCATTTAGTTGCGACTATTTCACCTATATTTTAGCTTAGCAACAATGAAATTTATGATTCACAAGGATGAAAGACGGTCCGTAGTGGGGATTTCCTATCCCTAGACGCTTTATTATATTGATATTTCTTGCTATTGAATGATTGTGACTACTACATCAAAACTATTCTTATTCTCTTGATAGCTAGGTAATCAAAGTAAGATACTGTCATTTGTCCTCCCTGTATTCGATACCCGCTCGCCACTACACTGTCCGATTACGGTAAGACTACAAGTCGTTTTTCGAGTGTATATCCGGACGCGATCAAGTTTTTGGTGTCGTTGCCGGGGAACGCCATTTGACAGTGTTCGACTTTTCTTACCCGGTTATACCTCATTTTCTTTCTTCCTTATTCCTTTTTGACTTTGTTTGATGCCCAATTTACATGCTCCCAGTATTTTCCATAGAATCTTAAGCAGGTAACATGGGAGACGTGATCATGAGAACTGAGTCTAGTCCGGGAGATGAGGATTCCTTCACAGATCTTCTGAAGGAACTTGTTGATGAGGTCCAAACCACATGGGCTTTGCCATAGATATCGAGGACCCCATTGAGCAACTATTTTCTAGCTTTGTGATGGATCAATCTCCCCGGAAGGGACTATCGAGTGCAACATCAATGTTGATGTGAGGGACGACATGTTACACTTTGAAGACAGTAGAGCATGCAATGAAGAGTACTACAGTCCTGAGGAGCCCACTTTGCATGCCGAGATTCAGGGAAGTACACTATATGACCCTCTCTCTGATATTTATAAACCCACTGACACTTCCCTTGATCTCAGGTGTGGACCGGAGCAGAGTGGTAGCCCCATCAATGTCAACACAGAGCTGTGCAGTATCTACTCCGATGCACCGTCCTCACCAAGAAGCAAATCTGAGCCCGCATACGAGAACTCATATGTCGCGGAAGAGGTCAAGCTTTCACAAGAAGAGGAAGTAGGGGGTACAACGCCTCCCGAGGTAGAACTTAAACAATTACCTCCGAATTTAAGGTATGCTTTCTTGGGTAATAAATTGACCTACCCGGTGATTGTTAATGCACACCTCAACTATGATCAACTTGAAAGACTCTTAGATATCCTAAAGTCACAAGGATGTCCTTGGCTACGCCATCTCTGACCTAAAGGGAATAAGCTCGAGGCTTTGTATGCGTAGAATCCATTTGGAAAACATTGAAGCCACCTCCATAGAGCCTCAAAGGCGGTTGAATCCTACCATGAAGGAGATGGTTAAGAAGAAAATCCTAAAATTGCTTGAAGCCGACATTATCTACCCTATCTCAGATAGTAGATGGGTTAGCCTTGTTCATGTCGTCCCTAAAAAGGGAGGGATGACTGTCATAAAAAACGATAAGGGAGAGCCCATTTCTACACGCACTGTCATGGGATGGCGGATGTGTATTGATTATAGGAAGTTAAATAAAGCCACCCGGAAAGACCATTACCCATTGCCCTTCATCGATCAAATGCTTGAGCGCCTCGCTAAACATAAATTCTTTTTCTATTTGGATGGGTATTCGGGATTCTTTCAGATCCCTTTGCATGAAGACGACCAAGAAAAGACTACTTTCACATGTCCTTATGGCACGTATGCCTACCGTAGAATGCCCTTTGGACTTTGTAATGCTCCTGCCACCTTTCAAAGGTGCATGACGTCCATCTTTTCCGATTATATTGAAAATATTATGGAAGTCTTCATGGATGATTTTTCTGTCCATGGTAGCGAGTTTGATTCATGTTTGGCTAACCTCACTAAAGTTCTCAAAAGATGTCAACAAAATAATCTTACTCTTAATTGGAAGAAATGTCACTTTATGGTCACCGAGGAGATAGTTCTTGGGCACCTTGTTTCCTCTAGAGGGATTGAGGTTGATAAGACGAAAATTGAGGTAATCGAAAAACTTCCTCCTCCTATTAATGTAAAGTGCATTAGGGGATTTCTTGGTCATGCGAGGTTCTACCGTCGCTTCATCAAGAATTTTGCCCTAATTGCCCAACCTCTTACCGCCCTACTCGCTAAAGATGCTCCATTTGTCTTTTCAGGAGAGTGCTTGCAAGCATTTAATACATTGAAGGAAGCTCTCATTTCTCCACCCATTATACAACCGCCGGACTGGAGTCTTCCCTTCGAGCTCATATGTGATGCAAATGATCAAGCTATTGGAGTGGTGTTAGGACAAAGGAAGGACAAGAAGCTTCATGCAATATTCTATGCAAGCAAAACATTGGACGAGGCACAGAAAAATTACACCACTGTCGAGAAAGAGCTCTTGGTGGTTGTCTACTCCATCGAGAAGTTTTGCTCCTACCTCCTCGGATCTAAGGTGATTGTGCACACCGACCATGTGACATTGAAGTATCTATTAAGCAAAAAAGAGGCCAAGCTACGATTAATAAGATGGATACTTTTGTTGCAAGAATTCGACTTGGAGATTATAGACAAGAAGGGCACGGACAACGTTGTGGCGGACCACTTGTCTAGGCTTGTTCGCGATGAGAAGGATGAAAGTCTACTAATTGATGACACTTTTGCGGATGAGAGGCTATTCGCTATTAGACCCGGAGAGGTGACTTGGTATGCGGATTATGTGAACTATTTGGCATGCGGGATAAAACCATGTGGGATGGCCACGCAACAAAAAAGGAGGTTCATGCATGAGGTCTGCAATTATTTTTGGGAAGATCCGTATCTCTTCAAAATATGCAAGGATGGTATTATACGGAGGTGTGTTTCTAAGGAGGAAGCCACATCTATCATTTCACATTGCCGTGATATGCCTTGCGGGAGACATCACGCCGCTTTCAAAACCACCGTAAAGATATTGCAAAGCGGGTTCTTCTGGCCGACCATGTTCAAGGATACACATGACTTCGTCAAGCATTGCGATAGATGCCAACGGACATGAAATATATCAAAACGGAATGAGATGCCGATGAGGCCCATCCTAGAAATTGAGCTATTTGACTGTTTAGGAATGGATTTCATGGGCCCTTTTCCGTCAAGCAAAGGAAACAAGTATATCCTATTAGCGGTGGACTACGTCTCAAAATGGGTAGAAGCCAATGCCACCCCAACTAATGATGCAAGAGTGGTATCCAAATTCTTCAAGCAAAACATCTTTCCGCGCTTTGGAGTGCCACGTACCTTGATAAGCGATGGAGGGAGTCATTTTATAGAGACCAAGTTTGAAGCCATGTTGAAGAAGTATGGGTTGAATCATAGAATTGGTATGGCATACCACCCTTAGACGAGTGGACAAGTGGAGGTGTCAAACCGAGAAATTAAACAAATTCTAGAAAAGACCGTCGATAGATCTAGAAAGGATTGGTCCATGAAATTGAATGATGCATTATGGGCTTATCGCACGGCCTTTCGCACCCCCATTGGCACCACCCCATACCGTCTTGTTTATGGGAAAGCGTGTCATTTACCGATGGAGTTGGAACACCGTGCATATTGGGCCATTAAGACCTTTAATTATGACTACAAGAGTGCGGCGTTGAGGCGACTCTTAAACATCAATGAGCTTGACGAGATTAGGAGGGATGCTTACGAGAGCTCAAGAATTTACAAGGAAAGAACTAGAATTCTCCACGACGCACGCATCACCATTACGGACTTCAAAGTCGGAGACAAGGTCCCCCTATTCAATTCTAGACTCCACTTTTTCCCAGAAAGCTAAGATCGCGATGGTCCGGACCCTTCACCATTAAGCACATACAACCGGTAGGAGCATTTGAGTTGGAAGGAAAAGACGGTGCCACATTTAACGTAAATGGACAACGGCTCAAGCATTATTTCGAAGGAGCCCCAACCGGTGAAGTAAATAGCACATATATACTCAAGGGACGGTCACATGATCTTTCATACCTCCTTGATGAGGTGATTGATGAAGCTATTCTGCATTCTATTGGCGCCTTACACGATGACGGTCTTGAAGAAGGCCAATCTTCTAGTGGTGAAAGAAAGTTGGAGGATCCACCAGACTATCCCTTGGTTGATGAAAAAGACGACGCCGATGTCGTGAGAATAAAGGAGCTATGCAAACTCTCCACGGCCAACAAATTGAAGAAAGCTCCACTGAAAAAGAAAGCATCATCACCGGTGAAGAAAAAGAATGGTACAAGCTCAAGCTTGGGGGACATATCCCCCAACACTACCCATGATGACCGGAAGCCGAGGAATGCCCACGAGCATCAACAATTGAATCCGAGTGGCCTTCCCGGCAAATTTGACGGGCGCATCTCACATGCGCCAAATATCAAGCACTAAACGAATATCTTAAGGGGTCGAGCTCAAGACCTTAAACAAGCACTTGTCGGGAGGCAACCCGATGGTTTTATATTGTTTTTAGTTGAACTTCATCTTTGTTCTAGATTTTTCGTAGTTTTTAGAGTTTAGAGTCAATAAAAATCGTGACAACGGGCTCTATTTTTCATGACAGGAGATGGAGAACGAGAAATCATTCATAGGGAGGATGACCATGGCAAAGGAGAGCGCTACAGGAATGCACTCAGGCCCCAGGAGAAGAAAGAAACTGACGGGGACAAGAAAAACAGAGAATGGAGCAAAAACAGAGAGTCAGCGCAGAAAACAGCTAGCCACTCGGCCGAATGAAGTTTTCGTTCGGCCGAGTGAAGACTCTACTAGGCCGAGTAGAGTATCGATCAGGGAAGATCCTACAGACCCACTCTCTGTTATTTTCTGTGATTTACAGTGTTTATTGCCACTCGGCCGAATGACTATGTCACTCGGCTGAGTGAATCTGATACCTTACACGCTTCATTATCGCTGAGCGGCCTTGCAACTCGATCGAGTGGAAATTGTCCATTCGGCCGAATGAGAAAAGCTGCTCGGCCGAGTCATAAGCTTAAGGAGAATTTGAAAAAGTTTTTAAATCCGAGCCATTCGGCCGAGTGAACGCGTCACTCGGCCGAGTGACCAACTCTATATAGCGAACGGGCACTGCACGAATTTCAAAAACCCCAAAAATTCCCAAATTTTTCGCGCAGCGCCCGAGCCTCTTCGTTTTCCCCTCGCTTCACCCAAACCCTCACTCTCCTCGCCCGAGCCTTCCCCCACCGCTTTCTCCGACCACCACACCGGTTGGCGAAATCGCCCCACCACCAGTCACTGCCGGTGCAGCCGCCCCTTCGCCGCACTTCGCCCATTTCGCCCCAAAACTCCTATTTCTTCTCTATTCTCCTAATCCGTAATCCCATTGTGCCCAAAATTCGAATTAATTCTTATATATATCTCTATTATACCCCATCTCCCCCTATATATATTGATATACATTGCTGATTTGATTATTTGTTTTTTATGCTAGCTTGGGGGAGCTTGGGGGAGATTCAGGTCGCTTCTGAGCTCCACGGAGGAGGCTATTCTTCACACACTTCATTTTTTGCTCTCGCGTCGTGCTCAGGTATACTCGTTCCATTTTATAGCACTTTGCATTTCATTTGGGTGGGCATGCCTCACGGGCTATATGCCCCCGCGTCTTAGGCCATGCGCTCGGGAGCCCGCTTCCAAGAGGAATAGGTCAGGTGATCCTGGCTCCTTTTCCGCTAGGGTGGACTCCCCACCACCTAGCCCACCACCACCTACACAGCTGCCTCCTGTCGCACCCATTCCACCACATGCACCGCCCTCCCCCGCATTCGATGCGATGGGGATCACGTTCAGAGACGACGCCCAGCGCGCCAGATTTGAGCGTATCTCCCATCGCTCGATCGTACCCACTAGGTTTGCACACCTGGATGACCTTGAGCACCTATGGGTCCTAGAGAGGCTACTCCAGTTGTATGAGAACGTGGGGTGGCGTGATTTCTTATCGGTGTCGACGGACACTTACATCCGCCCGACACTAGAGTTCATAGGCTCTATTGACCAGACCCCTGGAGGATGCTCCTTTCGTCTGATGGATCGAGAGTGCGAGGTCACTCTCGACATGCTCTGAGCATTCTTCCAGTGGCTGGCTGTCCCCGACCTAGACCGAGCCTACAGCCCCACGCACATTCCACCGCCGTCATTCAACACCCATGCTTTTTGGACTCGTATCATGGGATCTCCCCTTGCCTTTGACCCTAGTCAGGCCAAGGCATCTGCCGTCCTCCACCCGTGCCTCTGCATTGCACAGCGCCTTATGGCGACCACTTTTCTTGTGAGGTATGAGCCCGTGACGTTGTCGACACCAGAGCTCTACATGCTCTACGCGATGACACGTTCTAGGGTCTTTGATGGAGGAGACGTTTTGGTCCCGGCCGTTGAGATTGATATAGCCAGTTGGTACATCGACCGCATCATTATTTCTGTTGGCTATCGGACGCCTATCTATTGTGGCGGTCTGATTACCCTCTTGGCCCTTTTGTGCGGAGTTGACCTCCCAGCTGGCTTGCTGAGACCACCGGGCCCCACCTCACTCTCCATAGATGTCATGGCCCGGATGAGGATGATGCGTCCTCATGGTCAGCACCACTGGCTGTGGCTGCACGGTCCCCACGGTACCGATTACATGATTCTCCCGAGCCCTGCTCGAACGTATATTGGACCTGCGGGTGGGGAGTGGATTCCAGCGATGGATCTCCTCATCCCTGCCGCATATGTGCTAGAGCCTGAGGGTGCTCAGTAGGAGCCCCTCCTTCCACCCCTTGACCCCGTGATCCCTCAGCCTTCACCAGATCTGCAAGCACCTCCTGACACCTCTGTCCACACGTCTGTTAGTGTCGGGAGCACTTTAGCTGAGTCCACCCACACCACCACCACCACTGTGCCCATGTCCATAGATCCCATTTCTGCGGCTAGCC
>JAULAV010004713.1:0-24965 GCA_030789695.1 Scilla litardierei | reverse complement strand
CGGCCAACGGCCTAAAGTTGATATCTTTCATAGTGCTCTATTTGATTGTTTGGTTGCTCGTCCTCGTCTCGATCATCCGATGTACCTAGTCTTCCGTACTTGCGCACAATAAACATGTATCAGAGCTCAGCAGTTTCAGAGATCTACGTAGGAGGTGAAGATAATGGTGGGATGACAGTTCTTCAAAGGCGTCGACTTCTGGAGGGCATGCTCCAATGGCTCGGACTATTGTGTTTAACATGAAGTTCGAAATTGAGAAGTTTGATGGAAAGATCAACTTCGACATGTGTAGATGTGAAATCTTGGATGTCTTTAACCAACTTGGGCAAGATATCGCATTGGACGAGAAGTCGACGAGCATGTCTGATTTGGAGTGGAAAACTCTAAATAGGAATGCATGTGGTACGATCCGACTGTATCTGACGAAGGAGAGGAAATACCCGTTCATGGAGGAGACAACTGCAAAGATGTTTTGGAAAGAGCTCGGCGACAAGTACATGAAAAAGAACATCCAAAACCCACTGCATTTGAAGAAGACGCTTTTCGGTTTGAAGCTTGAGGAGGGTGTCTCTATCGAGGAACATATCGACTACTACAACAAGCTTCTGACCGACCTGAGGAACATCGACGTGAAGGTCGACGATGAAGATAAAGCTATGATTATCCTCAACTCTATGCCCATTGAGTATGAGTACTTGGTATCAATTCTTACATATGTTAAGGACTAGATCACATTTGAAGAAGTGTCTAATGCTCTGATTAGCAACAAGTTTAGGAAGAACGATGAGGACACAAGAAGCCGAGCCAATGACGCTCTTACCGTGGTAAGATGTTGGAGTAGCGAGAAGGGTGGAGCTTGGAAGGGATATTTCCTATCCAAGTCCAGGGACAAGAGTAGATGCCATCTCCATAAGGTTTGGCATAGAACCAATCTGCTTTCTGTAGAGAAAGATAACACTGGGTCAGAGACTGTCCACAGGTGAAGAAGAAGCACCACACAACAACCAACTTCGCTAAGGGTGTTGAGGTCGAGAAATGGGTTCTAGTCGATGATTCTGAGGGTGTGACGTCAGATGGATAGGTACTCAACTCCAGATGCTTATTCCATATGATGCCACAGAAAGAGTACTTTACAACCTTCCGTGAATGGGGTAAGAGTACGGTCATATTGGGCGATGACCAAGCTTGCAGCACTGCATGCATCGGGCAGTTCGGAAGAAGATGTGAGACGATGTTACACGAGACATCGATGAAGTACACTATGTTTCCAACATAAAGCGTTACCTTATATCGCTCCGCTCACGCGAAACGAAGGGCTGCCGAGTGACGATGGAGAATGGTGCTCTGAGGGTGACTCGGGAATCTATGATCATGATGAAGGGGAAACGAAAAGGAAACCCCTATTACTTGGATGGTTCGGTCATGACTGGCACGACAGCTCTGACTCGTGAGGCCGATCGAGATGACTCGCTTCTTTGGCACATGCCTCTAGGTCATGTTGGTGAGAAAACTTTACAGAAGCTGATCGAAGGAGATCGTCTGAAAGGGAGCCAAGACCAGGAAGATTGAGTTCTGTGAGCATTGTGCCTTTGGCAAGCAAACACATGCTTCTTTTGGAATGGCCATCCATAGTACAAAGGGAGTACTTGACTACAAATATACCGGCGTATGGGGGCCGAGTAGGTCGGACTCATTGGGAGGTAAACACTACTTCGTATCATTCATTGATGATTTCTCACGCATGGTTTGGGTTTTTCATCTGAAGTCAAAGACCAAGTTCTGAACACTTTCATAGAGTGGAAGAAGCTGGTTGAGACTCAAACAGGTCGAAAGGTCAGGCGGCTCCGAAGTGACAATGATAGAGAGTATAGGTCGGACATCTTCTAGAAGTTCTGTAGATGGGAAGGGATTCAGAGGCACTTCACCGTGAGTGGTATGCCGCAGCAGAATGGGGTAGCTAAAAGGATGACTCGGACTTTGCTGGAGAAAGTCTGATGCACGTAGTGTACCTACTGAAGGAGTTTTGGGCGGAGGTCCTGGCGTACGCGACCTACTTGGTCAATCTGCTACCATTTCTTACATTGGGAGGACGACCTCCTTTGGAGTTTTAGTTGGGAAAGTCAGTTCCCGACTATGAGTCTCTGCGGATACGGGGTAGGGATGGCAGTAATGGCCTAACCCGAATGGCCTGACCCGGTTTTGACACGGACCGTCCTGTCCCGCAGACGGGTCAGGGCAAGCTTGGGCTTTGTATGCGGCCCGGCCCACCCCGGCCCGCCCCGGTAAACTATAGAAGTTCTAAAAAACCTTACTATTTTGATGCTGACCATGCGACCAGTTCAGAACCCATAACTCATACTATGTTCCACGGTTCTCCCAATTGAGCCAAGTCCCAATTCCAAATTGCCAAACATATCACAATTCTCCTAATTTTGAAATAAAAATTTTGTTTTGGATTCATAGGGATGGTAGTAATGACCTGACCCAACCGGCCCGACCCGACCCGACCCGGTTTTGGTAAAAAGTTATCCGTCCCGCCCCGGCCCGAGACCCGCCCTGTCCTGACCCGTAGACGGGACGTGGCAAGCTTGGGTAGTTAAATACCTGCCCCGCCCCGTAATATTGCCATTCCTAATATGGGGCTGTCCAAGCTACTATGCAGTGAAGGAGGGCAAGCTTGATGCTAAAGCCAAGAAAGTCATTCTCTTGGGCTTTAGCAATGGTGTTAAAGGATACAAGCTGTGGTGTCTGACACAGAGGAAGGTGATCGTTAGTAGAGACGTAATGTTAGATGATTCAGCATTACTGAAGAGTAGAGACCAAACAGACACAGATGATGCAGGTCTACTTGGAGGTGTCTAAGGTTCTAAATAGCTCGGCTACTGTCTCAAGTTGAACTACACTAGCGGCTACAGACGACATACTCTAGACATATGCTGGTGATGTTAGTGGTTCAAGCCCAGATGGTGGAGGTTGCTCGGCTCCACAGACTACATAGCCGAAGGATTCCATTACACTTTCGAGACCGAGGCGTTATATACGAAGACCTGCAAGATACTCGGAGAAGGTCTTGTTCGCTTTTACCACTATAAGTATGGACATACCCACTTCATTCAAAGAGGTGGAGCATTTTGAAGACCAAGAAAAGTGGAAGAAAGCGATGGATGAGGAGATGGAATCACTGAGAAAGAATGAGACATGTGATCTGTTAGATATTCCAGAGGGCAAGAAGGCAATCGGGTGTAAGTGGGCCTACAGCAAGAGAGACAGAGCCGAAGCTGTAGAAGTTCGCTACAAAGCTTTCCTTGTAGTGAACGGCTATGCACAGAGGGAGTGCATCGACTACATTGAGGTCGTTTCTCCCGTGGTGAAGGCATTGCTCAATTTAGATCCTATTAGTATTAGTGGCATAGATCAACCTTTAGCTGGTGTAACTAGATCTCAAGACAGCGTTCTTGCATGAAAAGCTAGAGGATGAGATCTATATGGCTCAGCCCGATGGCTATGAGAGCGACGATGGGCTTGCATTGAAGCTAAAGAAATTGCTCTAGGCTGAAGTAGTCACCTCGAAAATGGTACAAGCATTTTGAACGCTTTATGAAGAATGATCAAGGGTATGTTTGGAGCTCCTATATCATTATGTGTTCTTTCGGGAGTTGGATGATGGGTCCTTCATCTATCTCTTGCTTTATGTTAATGCTATGCTCATAATTTCTTCATCAAATAAAGAGGTGATTCGGAGACTGAAGTCTAAGCTAAGTTGTGCATTTGAGATGTAGGATCTAGGCACAGCACCGAGGATTCTTGGGATAGAGATCACAAGAGATCGAAATGGAGGTAAAGTTTATCTTTCACAAAGACGCTATTTAAAGTCTATGATACAGAGATTTGACTGTGAAAGTATGAAGCCCGTAATTACTCCGCTTGCACCTCACTTCAAGCTCTGTGCAGAGCATTGCCCGAAGAATGAATAAGAGAAGAAGCTCATGCATGTAGAGCGTACCGTATGCCAATGCGGTAGGAAGCTTGATGTATGCATGCTATGGTATGTACCTGACCTGACCTACATGTAGTCAGCATGTTGAGTTGATACATGCATAATTCGAGGAGAGTACATTGGCGAGTTGTTCAATGGATACTTAGGTACATCAATGGCACAATTGACGTCAGATTGACATATAGCCGAGGAGATGAAGGTCCATAAGCTGTTGGCCATGTTGATTCTGACTTTATAGGCCACTTGGATGGGAGGAGATCCATGACAGGCTACGTCTTTACCCTGTCAGGAGCTCTGATCTGTTGGCGAAGTATATTTCAGTCTACGGTGGCCATGTATACTACGGAGGCAGAATACTTTGACCAAACTGAAGCTGTGAAAGAGACGATATGGCTGATGGGCTTGATGGATGATCTAGGAGTCTACCAGAAGAAGTATGATCTCCATTGTTATAGACAGAGTGCGATGCACTTGGCTGATAATCAGGTCTTCTATGCTCGCACCAAGCATATCGATGTGAGATTCCACTTTGTTCAAAACTATGCGGGAGAAGAAGACGATGTCATCAATTTGTTGAAGATAGGAAAAGATGACAGCCAAGCACACATGCTGACTAAGGTTATATCAGAAGCTAAGTTCAAGTACTGCTTGGACTTGCTCAATGTTGTTCCAAAATGATATCAAGGCAGACAGCCCCAATTAGAGGGCATTGAGGCTCGGCAGAGCCAGTTGAGCCCGGAGAGGGCATTGGGCTCTTCGGAGAAAAATTGAGAGAATACCTGATGTGACTCTACCGAGGTAGTTCATTGACAGTCGAGTGTTGACGGATGCCTAAATCTCGCCAAAGTGGAGATTGTGAAACTAGAAAGTTGGCTCGATTGAGCACTGAAGAAGTATTGGTTCGGCAGCTGAGCAATCTTGTGCAGAGCTAGCTCAGCTGTGCTCGGATCCGACCTTTCTTAATCTACACAAGTCAGATACGAGGATACTGAGTCATTGGACTTCAATAGTGCATTGGATCCTCGGTTCGGAGGATCGACGGCTCATGGATCAGCAGCTCTACAGTCCGAGCATTGGGAAGCTCGAATAGCTCGGCTCGGCACTTCATTTGCTCGGTCTTCAGATGGAAGCACGACAGAATGTAGGAGGCCCACCATAGGACGCGTCATTCTATTCGTAGTAGAGTTGCTATTTTATAAGAATTTCGTTAAATTCGGGATTCGTATCTTTTGGGAGTCCTCTTCAATGATGACACCTATTGTACCCTAAGACTATATATATAGTGTTTTAGAAGAGGGTTTCAGAGAGAAACATATATAGAAAACTTTGAGCCGCCATTTGTGAGAGCCAACTTTGAGAGATATTGTTGAGAGGTTTTGGAGAGAATTTGAGTGCTTCTTCTTCGTTGAAAAGATAGAAGATTTGTATTCATTCTTTCCTTTGTAATAAATCTCATTGGTGTTTCCTTGGCCGACCAATGACCTAAAGTTGATATCTTTCGTATCAATCCATTTGATTGTTTGGTTGCTCATCCTCGTCTCGATCGTCCAACGATCCAAGTCTTCCGTGCTTGCGCATAACATGGGCAACATTGTTCAACAAAGTAGATTTGATAATTAATTACTTACATTTTTATGAAATAAAAATTTAAGAGCATACATACATACATATATACATACATACATTTTCTATTGAGTCTAGACTGCACTAAGCACTTGGTGCGGTCCACCTTAAAAATTTTATAAGAAAAATATAATTTTTTTAACCAGGTATGATCTATGTTGTGTAAAACTTATATGTACAAAATTTGAAAAGAATCAGATTCTTTTTGACCCTCAATGAACCATTGCAATATATACATATATTTAACAGTTTTAGAACAATAAAACTTTTGCAATGGATTGATTAAAGGTCAAACCGTTTATGGTTCACCCCAAATTCTGCATTTTGAGGTTTTAGCTTGCGTACAACAAATCCAACGAAACTTAAAAAATGAATAAAATTTGGAGTTTTGTGATGGACCGCATCAAGTATCTGGTGAGGTCAAGCCGCACCAGAAAAGTTCGAGAGAGAGAGAGAGAGAGAGAGAGAGAGAGAGAGAGAGATGAAAATAGATAGCTAGTGAGCAAACAAATAAATAAATGAGTTATTAATCAAATTTCGTCTGACAATACCTTAATGTGTACATCCTTATTCTTAACATACTTCAGCCTTAAATTACTCAACTTCTTTGAAATTACTTGGTTAAATTTGGTTGTAAATATAGTTTTATGATGTTATTTGATTACTATCATAGGTCATGAATAAAATTTATGAAGCATATCCACATATAAGCTTTATACAATAATTTCCCGCTCATTGTGCGCAGGCGCGACAGCTTCGTCACCCACCGAGCCTTCTGCGATGCGCTGGGCCAAGAGAGCGCCAGGCTTCCGACGGGCCTCTTTGCAAACAGCAACATGGGCCTCGGCCTCCCACCGGTGCAAGACCAATGCCCCTCCTCCGCCGACCTCCTCCGCCCCGGTGGCGACAGCGGCGGCAGCTCCCACTTCATCGACCACCACCACTTCGGCCGACCACCTTCGGCTTTCTACCTGGCCGGCGAGCCAACACAAGATCAGTTTGACGACGACCCCGCCAAACCCTTCCATGGGCTTATGCAACTGCAGAGCCAGTCCTCGTCTGCCGCCGCCGCCGCCGCCAACCTCTTCAGCCTCGGCTTCTTCTCCGGCTGCGGCGGCGGGGGCAGCACGAGCACCATCAGCTACAGCAGCAATGCCAACAGCCAGAACGCCGGCTTCTTGATGCCCGACGGCCAGTTCAACAATGCCGGTGCCGCAGGCGCGGAACCGATGACTATCTTCGCCGGAAGCCTCATGGGCGGTCGACACCATGGCGGCGTCTCGTCTCTCTACGATCCACCACCGGTGCTATCTCAGATGCCGGCGACAGCGTTGCTTCAAAAGGCGGCTCAGATGGGCGCAACCACAAGCGGCGGAGGGGGCGGCAGTGGGTGCTCTATGTTCGGAGGATTCGCCGGCATTTCCAAGGCGGAGAACGAAGCAAACCTACAGGACCTGATGAATTCTCTGGCTAATGGCGGCACCGGAATCTTCGGTGGCTCGGCCACCGGGGGAGGCGGCGGCGTGGCGGGTGCCGGGTTCGACGGGTTCGACCTGGGTATGTCTGAGATGGATGAAGGCAGGTTGCAGCAGAATTTTTTGATGGTAGGGGGGTCGGATGGATTGACTAGGGATTTTCTTGGGGTTGGGGGTGTAGTTAGAGGCTTAGGGGGTGGCTTGTCTAAAAGGGATCAGCATCAGCAGCACCTGCAGCAGATGGGCTCCATGGATTCGGAACTGAGCACCCGGCCGGCCGGCGGCCCGCCGTTTGGAGGTGGGGGATTGCAGTGAGATCGCAAAGAGGAGAAATGGCTGCCAGGGTTTTGTAACTCAAACTTAAGAGAACTTGAGCTGGGGAGGTTTTAAGTATGATTATGTTCGTTTTTAGCATGCAATGTGTTAGCAACTGTGTGTAGTGTTAAGTCTTATATATGTACTGTAAACCGTTGAGGGTGACTCTCATCGTTGAGGATGTTGGATCGTTTAATCCAATGTTGTGCTTATATGTAAAATAATTATGTAATGTCGGCTGTTAAACTAAGTTAAGTCTAATAAAGTGATCTAATAAAGTTATTCGGTTAAATGAAATTTAATGTATCTGTTGGGGTGTGTGCCTTTAATGTGTAGAGACTTGTGTACTTTCTGTTTTAATGATGAGCTAAATTAGAAACCCAATATGCATTAGGACGTTTGCCTATAAATATGTGGTCATGGTCCCCAGATCGCACGTACGAAGAGCCGTATTCTCTACATCCCATCGACAGATTAGAGCCGGAGGTGTTTACGGGTGTTTTCTCACCACTGAATCGTTGACCGTTGACTGATCGGTCAACGATGTCAAAGGATTGGATATGATCCCTTGGTCACGCCTAGCAAACATGAACTCAGCGCGAGTCGGAGATGGAGTCGGGGGGGGGGGGGGGGGGGGGGGGGGGGGGGGGGGGGGGCGAGCGTCAATTCTTGGTTGAAGTGGAGCTGAGGGGAGGCCTCTGCTCTGTTCGATGAGCTCGGCCTCGTTAAGGCGAGCGACGAGGGGTAGCCTCGGCGCCTTACTTGGAGCTCGATCTCTGGTTGCCACACCCGCCAACCACGAGAGTGGTCGTCGGGCGCTGAGGGGTAGCCTCGGCGCCTCGGTCGGCTCCTTCCTGAATAGACGAGAAACTTGTCAGGGTGGTCGGACCTTGGTTCCGGCCGTACCCCCTCCGATGCCTAAGTCAGATCAAGATTTGAAACGTGCTCAGCGGGGTAGGTTCGACTCGAGAGGAGATCAATGCCCTGACCCGTGGCGCGAGCAGGGAGAGGGAGAAGTAATGGAGGAAAAACCAAGGTCGTTGATGGAATACCTCAGATTAGTATACCTGGGGTTCGCTCCCCTGCTCCGTTGTCCCTCCGGTCTTTTTATAGGGTCCTCGCCGTGACTGCCCCCGTCCACGCCGTCACGCCGTCCACCCCCACTCATGCCCTTGAGATCCGTCCCCACGATGTCGCCTGCCAGCGTCATGGGGAGCCGATTGCGGGTTATGGGCATTTTGGCCTTATACCCCAGGGGAGTGGTTTCTTCCGGGGATCGTGGGCTGGCTACGAGTGTGTCGAACCATGGACGGTTCGGGTTTTCAGGGGCCTCATTGATCGGGCCGCGTTTTCTTCATGGGCCTCGTCCGGCGGGGCCCAATCTCGCTAGCAGGCTTCTTGTCCACCGCTGGATCTTGGGCTCCCAGCCTTTGGGCTTCTCCAAAATAGTCGTATCAATTGCCCCCATCGTCCGAGCCGTTCGGGTTTAGCCGGTTCAGTTCGGGCGATGTGACTGTTTGGGATTTGACAAGCGCGTCAGTCGAGGCCAGCTCATTAAATGGGGGTCATCATGACGCGGCCCGTTCGATCTTCTCTTGGCGCGGGTTTCGAAACGCCGTCGACCCTCTGATGCTGCTACGTGCTCCTCTCCAGATGGTTTGTATTCCTTGATTGCCCCGCATATAAGGTGCCGGCTTCCTAGACTTCAATCCTTTCGCGCTCTTCTGATCTCGATTTCGCAAGCTCCCTCTTTTCGTCATCCTTCTCCTTGCAACTCCTTCTCAAGGTAACCCCCTTCTCCTCAGATTGCTCGAAGCCCCTCTTGCTTCTCTCGCGAAACAAGGTGGGGGTGGGAGACCGTGCTGGGTCGAAGCCCGGCGTAGTGAATCGCCGCTCCAGGTTGGGCCCTCCGTTCCCGTGGTCAGTGACCACGGCGGACCGCATGGGTTGGTGGCCCCCTCCCCAGCGGTGGGCCCCGCTCAGCTATCTCCCTGGATGGACATGTCGCCGACGAGTTATTGAATCGTTGCGGCCAACGTTCAGATGTTGACGTTGGTCTCCTGGGCGAAGGCGCGGAGCTGCTCTTGGGTGACCGATCGGGACTCGCCTGTCCCCTCGGTGGTGTGGCTGAGCTGATTTTCGGGGGGAATGTAGTCTCCCTCCTCCTGGATGAGGGGCATGCACCCCGCTCCATTGCAAATGGTTTCCATTCCGGTGGATTGATGTGGGCTTGCTTCGTTCCCACATACGGTGCCAGATGTTTACGGGTGTTTTCTCACCACTGAATCGTTGACCGTTGACTGATCGGTCAACGATGTCAAAGGATTGGATGTGATCCCTTGGTCACGCCTAGCACACGTGAACTCAGCGCGAGTCGGAGATGGAGTCGGGGGCGAGCGTCGATCCTTGGTTGAAGTGGAGCTGAGGGGAGGCCTCTGCTCTGTGCGATGGGCTCGGCCTCGTTAAGGCGAGTGACGAGGGGTAGCCTCGGTGCCTTACTTGGAGCTCGATCTCTGGTTGCCACACCCACCAACCGCGAGAGTGGTCGTCGGGCGCTGAGGGGTAGCCTCGGCGCCTCGGTCGGCTCCTTCCTGAATAGACGAGAAACTCGTCAGGGTGGCCGGACCTTGGTTCTGGTCGTATCCCCTCCGATGCCTAAGTCAGATCAGGATCTGAAACGTGCTCGGCGGGGTAGGTTCGACTCGAGAGGAGATCGATGCCCTGACCCACAGCGCGAGCAGGGGGAGGGAGAAGTAATGGAGGAAAAACCAAGGTCGTTGATGGAATACCTCAGATTAGTATACCTGGGGTTCGCTCCCCTGCTCCGTTGTCCCTCCGGTCTTTTTATAGGGTCCTCGCCGTGACTGCCCCCCGTCCACGCCGTCACGCCGTCTGCCCCCACTCATGCCCTCGAGATCCGTCCCCACGATGTCGCCTGCCAGCGTCATGGGGGAGCCGATTGCGGGTTATGGGCATTTTGGCCTTATACCCCGGGGGAGTGGTTTCTTCCTGGGATCGCGTGCTGGCTACGAGCGTGTCGAACCGTGGACGGTTAGGGTTTTCGGGGGCCTCATTGATCGGGCCGCGTTTTCTTCGTGGGCCTCGTTTGGTGGCCCAATCTCGCTAGCAGGCTTCTTGTCCACCGCTGGATCTTGGGCTCCCAGCCTTTGGGCTTCTCCAAAATAGTCGTATCAGGAGGAAATCTAAAGGATTTCTTTCAGGGATTTGTGTAGAAATGGAAGGCCAACCACGCTGATATACAAATCAGGGCGTTATGGATTCAGGTACGCTTCCGCGTAAAGTTTCAGTTTATTTCTCGTAGATCTGACATGATATATTTATATTGTTTAGCATGGTTTTGTATAGAATAATCTAGATCTAACCCCACCAGAGTATAGATGTAAATCTTTAATTGGAACGATATGGTTCTTCATGGTTTTAAATTTAAATTTATAATACATGTGGTTAATTCTTGTTGAATTTCAAATGGATTGAAATCATCACCTTTGTAGCGGAATATGATTGATTGGAGGAGGAATTACTTGCTTTGGATCGTGTTTGGGATCATCAAAGGAAACCGAACGAGTTTCACCACCAAGATACCTCTTAGCCTTCTTCTTGCTGATTGTGTTGGGAGAGAAAACGAGAACACAAAACAATTCACTTGATTGTTTTTTCTCACTGCCTATATATGGGGATAATATATAGAAATTAAGGGGAGCAGTTTTCTACCGTTGAAAACTCATTGTTAACAAAATAACGTAAGGGTAGTTACAAAAACAATTTTGCATTAGGAACCCTGAACTTCTGTCAATTACAATTATCCATCAAAGGCTAATTCAATTTACATATAACCCCTTTTAATAATACTATAATTATTATTTACCCCTTGGGTTAAACCCGTCATGGACGTACCCCAGTCCAACAATTCTTTTGTCTGATTTTGAAATTATATACATTAGGAAGAAAAAATCATTAAAACCATGTGATTTAATTGTATGGCCAATACTGCTGTTGGAAATAATAGGCTCTCAAAAGACTTTGTTTCATTCCCACTATTCTCTTTAGTCCCACATTGCTTTGGCATTTTGCCTTGGAGGAGTTTATTAGTGAGTCGACTCTTTTGTGAAGGGGACATGACTTATATGAGTATGGGTCCACCACATGCGCACCGCCACCGCCGGCCGGCTGTGGCGTGGTACGCGCGACTTTCCTTTTTTGGATGCCATGACTTTCCTTTTTTGAACATAGCACATTGATGTCTCATTCTAAATGTTGGAAACGGCTAATTGATTGCAGCATTCAAATCCTCTCATTAAATACGAAATTAAAGCCTCGCTTTAATACGCAGTATTCAAAGCCTATTTTAATACTCGTTTATTATTTGGCCGTTTGAATTCATAACAGCTATTTTTTGAACTCTATTTATATCCATCTTCATTCCTCAAGAATAATACGTAGAAAGAATTCTTTACTCCAAATTTCTTCTCTCTCACTCCTAGGAAAACTGTACTGTGCAAACTCTAAGTCTCTGGCCACGAGTGGACGCGTCCAGGGGCTGCTGTGTTAACCTTGGGGAGCAAACGGCAACATCAATTACCACCAAGGTCGCGCCGCAATTGCTTTCAATGCAGTGGTCATCCCACGCCAGAACACTTTCAATTACATCTGCTAAGTATTCTGTTTCTCTGATCTTCCTTGTATAGCCACAGTATTCTACCTATCTTTTCCTAAAATTTGAAAGCAATTACGGAGGTATTATACTATGGCTATTATAACAAACAAATCCATTCCAAATTATGACATGGATAGGCTTGTGTATCATGTCTAAAAATGACACTCAAGTTGAAAACCATTATTCACATGTTTAACTAGGCTATTTGTGAATTTTATTATCGAGACAACGTATTCCTTTCGATGGCACAACTTATCCTGTCTATTCAAATGGGAACCAGCTGGGTGTTCTACAAATAGTTGGCTCTGCGGCTGGTATGTTGGTTTTATCATTGGATGCATGTTAATTATATGTTTAAAAGTTTTATTATTCTTTATTGGGTGAACACCTCCATATCTAGTTGCTTGATGTTATGTTACATATGATATTTGTCAGATACTGGTTCTTATTTTTTTTTCAATATTGGTGGCACACTTGCTACCTTGCGGTGTTATGGGCCGTTGACAATGATAAGGTGAAATTGGGATGTTCATCTACTTTAAGGGAATGACCATCTTGAAAGGGTCACCAGATGGTTTATGCAGTCTCCTTTGGCATTTGATCTGCCTAAGAATTGAGAGGAAATAAAGGTTGCAAAGGTGTAAATTGCAATGAAACAATATGTGGATTTGAAGCATTATTTTTCCGTCCTCAAATTGAACATTCCTATTTTCAGTTATGACGATAGAAATTGCAAGCATAAATTGTCATCATCTAGAAGAAAATGGTCTTTCATGAGGAAATTCTTTTTCCTCATTAGTCTTCTTAAATATACCTTTACTTAACAAATTTCTGTTATATCCTCAGTTTTAGGGATATATAAAAGTATCAGCAGGAAAAGGGGATATCTATTTATTTCCTTTTCTTTTCAACTACATCTAAATAGATGATGCTAAAATCATATTAGCCTGTATGAAATTTCATGCTGTTTATTTCCTAGTATAAGATGTTATGCTGTGAATTGTTAACCGTCACAAAGCATAATTTCCTTTTAGCTAACTTTGGGTGGAATTTTGAGGGTTGAGTCAGAAATTGCACCGCTAATCATGCTTTGTGATGGTTAGCTTTTCAACGTTTAACAATGCATTGTGGTTATTTCCTGAAGTATTAAATTGATAATATGAAAATCTTTCTTTCTTATTAGCAAGATGTATATTATTTGTTCTTTATACTGACAAGCATGGGGGTGTGATTCTATTGTTTGTTGGCTTTTTGTGTGTGTTTCCTTTTAGCCAACTTTATCTTCTGGAGTTTTATCCAAGAGTAAGATATGGTTGCACATCAGGTTGACAGCTGAGCTAAGAAACCTGGAAAAATTCTCACATGAAAGGAGCTTCTGAACTTAGATTGGTGCTCCATAAGCCGCACTAGCTTTATATGAAAACACTGAGATGATGATAGTTGTCATAGTCATCTGTTGAACCTATGTAATTTGACTTGGGATGGCAACTATGCTCTTCATCGTTTACTAAAATACTTGAAAGGAACTTTTGATACGTGTTTGCATTTTAGCAGATTTCCTGCTGTTTTAGAAGGATTCTATGATGCAAACTGGGTTTCATGTAATGATGAAATAAGTTCAACTAGTGGTTTTGTTTTTTTACTTTGGGTGGAGGTGCTATATCATGGAAGTCTTTCAAACAGACATGTATAGCACGATCCACCATGGAATTTGAATTCATTACTCTTGAGTTGGCAGGGCAGGACGCTGAATGGCTACGGAATTTGTTAGCAGACGTGCCATTGTGGGGGGAAATCTGCGGCAGTTTCCCTTCACTCTGATTCTCAGGCAGTCATTGGAGTTGCTAAAAACGGTGTCTATAACGGGATGAAAAGACACGTACACATCAGACACGGAACGGTTAAACAACTCCTTAAAAATGTAGTAATTTCTTTGGAATATGTGAGGTCCGAAAGAAATCTTGCAGATCCACTAACCAAGGGGTTGCCAAGGAAAGTGGTTCTTGACTCGTCGAGGGGGATGGGGCTAAAGCCCATGAGTTAAGATAATATGGTTGATACCCAGTGTGGTCTAACGAAGCCATATGATTCTTAACGCACACTACACTTCCATCCCTATGACATGTGGTAGTGTTTTTAAATCCATAACCAAGTTTTGGTGGTGCTATAGAGAAGCACTTGATGGATTCACTTTGAGATAAGTCCATAACCAGTTTTGGTGGTGCTATAGAGAAGCACTTGATGGACTAATTATCTGTTGAGAGGTTGAGCAATATGCTCTTAATGGTTCCATATCCTTTGTGATGGTGCTATAGAGAAGCACTTGATGGACCACCTATGTGGGTGTGAAGGTTTGGCTGCCTTCTATGAAAAACAAGGGCAGTCTTTCTAGAGCACTCATGAGACCCAAGGTGTGCGCATGGCCTTAAAGCGCTTGATTTGTATCGCGGAGTTTGCACATACTCAAGGTTCAATATGTGTTGTGGGTGTCGCAACCGAACTCTAATGAGTTCAAGAGAAATTCACTCATTAGTAAGTAAGTTGTTGCCTCACTTCACTACGTATCAATTCAATCGAAAGACATTGATACTTAAGTATATATCCTTTCTTTACCCAGGATTCTTTGTTTCTTTTCTCAAGCCATTAGTGTGGGACTGTTGGAAATAATAGGCTCTCAAAAGCCTTTGTTTCATTCCCACTATTCTCTTTAGTCCCACATTGCTTTGGCATTTTGCCTTGGAGGAGTTTATTAGTGAGTCGACTCTTTTGTGAAGGGGACATGACTTATATGAGTATGGGTCCACCACATGCGCACCGCCACCACCGGCCGGCCGTGGCGTGGCACACGCGACTTTCCTTTTTTGGACGCCATGACTTTCCTTTTTTGAACCTAGCACATTGATGTCTCATTCTAAATGTTGGAAACGGCTAATTGATTGCAGCATTCAAAACCTCTCATTAAATACGAAATTAAAGCCTCGCTTTAATACGCATCATTCACAGCCTATTTTAATACTCGTTTATTATTTGGCCGTTTGAATTCATAACAGCTATTTTTTGAACTCTATTTATATCCCTCTTTATTCCTCAAGAATAATACGTAGAAAGAATTCTTTACTCCAAATTTCTTCTCTCTCACTCCTGGGAAAACTGTACTATGCAAACTCTAAGTCTCTGGCCACGAGTGGACGCGTCTAGGGGCTACTTGTTAACCTTGGGGAGCAACCGGTAACAGCGATTACCACCGAGGTCGCGCCGTAATTGCTTTCAAGGCAGTGGTCATCCCACGACACAACACTTTCAATTACATCTGCTAAGTATTCCGTTTCTCTGATCTTCCTTGTATAGCCACAGTATTCTACCTATCTTTTCCTACAACTGCCTCCTCTTTGATTCTATGGCCAATATACGGAATAGATTTGATCCTAGTCTTAAAACCATATGATTCTCGTTTTACTCATAAAATTTGTCCAATATGAGAATATTAAATTTGATATACTTATCATTTTACCTAAATCTCAACTTCACGGAAACAACTGCAAAGAGAAATAGATGTAAATCTGCAGCTGTTTCGTGAAGGTGTCCACGAGCTCGACCAAATTCCAAGGAGTGAAGGAGTAAGGATTAGGGTGTAGGAGGTTGCAAAGAGACATAAAGAATGTGATTATATTTTGGTTTTTAGGTTTAAGTTTAGAATTGATGTAGGATCATGAAGGGAGGGAAGATATCTGGTGAGGTGTGTTGATGGAATCCGATTTTATTTCTAAGATAAGAGAGGATATTGGAGATGTTGATGCCTAGAATCTCGCGGACAAGAACCTGACTAATGGGGCGATGATTCACGTAACATAGAGCCCGGACAGTATTTTGCCAGGTCGAGAGATGCTCCTTCACCGCCTACCTGAAGCAAAGAAGAAATGATCGGAGAGGGTGGCCTCTGATTCACCTCCAATTCTTAAGTCAGTTCCAAGCAAGAGGAAGGATGCTAAGGTTTGTAGTGTCCGTGCGCACGTACTTGAGATCACATTGATATGGTGTATTTATAGGCTGAGTGTAGTTTACGCCACATCAGCAGGAGTTATCCTTAGCTTAGAGGGAGATCATCCCCTCTAAGACCACCTGAGCTCCCATGAACCCGAAAAGCTTGGTGTGGACGGGCTGCATGCTATCGGCAAGTATCCCCGGCTTCTTGAACATGTATAGGTTGAGGATGTCGACAAAGCTCCCATTATTGATGAGGACACGTCGACCCTTGTAGTTAGCAATTGGAGTTTGACCATAATGGAGTCATCGTGGGTTAGTGAATCCTTCTTGCCTTGGCCTTCGTAAAGAGTAGAGGCTCTTCAGACAACTTGAGCTACTTTGAGGCCATCTCAATAATGGCAGAGTCGTGGTTAGTCGAAGGTGTGCATACCTGATGAGTGAGGAGCTTTTGTGCCCAGTTAAACAGCTGCGTAATGTTACAGTGGACCATAATGGCAGGACCAAAGATGAGGTCGATCGTGTCAGATGGGGCCGACGATGCCCTTGCCATTGTTCTGAGATCATTTAGCTCGGCCCAACTCTAGAGCTTTACTGGTGGTGCCCCTTTTGGATGAGCCGTTTGATCTGATCCTTAAGGATCCTGTAGTTATCGATGAGATGGCATCCCCCCTTATGGAAGTTGCAGTATTCGGACTTGTCTACATTGGGGTTGTTTGGCAAAGGGACGGAGAATCGAACTCCTTTGTCTCTTTGAACAGAATCTTTGAAGGCATGGCCGACGGAGCAGCATAGACCCATGCCTCAAAGGACCTGGACCTCCATCTAGTCTCTCAGGGGCATTCAAGGCACATCTTCGATTTGAGACACTTATAAGAGGCGTCTCGATCGAGGTCAGACCTCCTCCAGAAAGACCCTTGTCATGTCACGAACTGACCACATGCCTCTTTTGTGACAATGAACCTATTGATCTGGCCCACCGGGTCAGCGAAGGTCAGGGACCGCTGCTTGCAGATCTTAAACTTCAAGTCAGAACCGTCTTAGAGGCTTGCCTAAAGCACCATCTTGGCGATGCAATCAGGGAAAACGTCCACTGTCATGTGAGCTCGGTCGAAGAAAGCCAGGAAAGCCCTTTTAGACTTGTATGGCCCCTACTTGATGAAGGGCAGGGACTCGGGATAACTCTTCATCACTTTCTGGGCAGTAAAGTGGGAGAGGAACCTCCTGCGGATGTCGATGAAAGAGATGACCGACCCCTTAAGAAGGTTTCAATACCACAAGCAGACACTCCAGTTAAGCAGCTCAGGATGTTTCTGCACATCAGGCCTGTATGATTTCCCTCTGACTCCATGTACTCGACGTAAGTCCCAAGGTGCTCGATAGGGTCACATACCCTGACATACCTTGGAACATCATCTGCGAAAGGAGGTCTGTACTTTTGCAGATAGGCAATGCTTAGAATGGAGGAGGTGAAAGGCGAGGCAGAGCAAAAAATCTTGTCTTCATGAGTTTGATGTCCTCTCATCAAAGGATGTCGATATATCATTGCAGGTCAGTGATTTGATCTATCACTGAGAGAGCCGGCATTGCTTGCCTTATGTCGAGCCTCTGTTTCAGGTCAGTTGCATCAAGGTTAGCCGGGTTACCCTTCTTTGCCAGTAGATAGAAACGTAGGTCCTCACTTTCCATGGGGTTAGAACTCCTGTCGTGTCGGCTAATGATAGCCTTCCCTTTATATTTGTGGTGTGCTCGGTCATCATTTTTTGATCCCCTGGTGATGCTGGAGACATGCATCTCCCTATCGTCTTGATCCTCCATGCGCTATCTATTAGAAGGGTGCGCTCCATGGTGGGAAGTCGTCGGGACGTTGGACCTAGTCAGGAGAAGATTTAGGTACATCTCCTGCAGCACTTTGTTCTTCTTGGCTTCACAGACATGAGCCTCATGCATCTCATGGAGCTGTACTATAAGAGCATAGTGGTCAGCCACTAGGGGAGTGACAGAGCCGCTATGAGAGCGGTAGAAGGTTGTGGGCCGATAATGGGTTGGCTATCCTTCATAATATATGCTCCAGCCACACCACTGGTTAATCGTTTGTGACCTTCCTATTCCATTAAGGAAGCAGACGAAGAGGACACTGATGAAGAGGTTTCCAAAGAGATTGTTGTGATAAGAGCCTATGCAACAGGAGTTGTCACAATGCCCTTCATCTAGTACCAACTGTTGATGCCCAGAATCTCCAGAGGTGAGATCCGACTGCTGGGGTGAGGATTCATTCAACAGAGAACATGACATTGTTTTTCGCCTACATAAAATAGAGAGAACAACAGATCGGATGTGGTGGCCTCTGATTCACCTTTGATACTTAAGTTAGTTCCAAGCAAGAGGAAGGAAGCTAGGGTCTATATTGTTCGTGTGCATGTACCTAAGATCGTGTTGATCTGGTGTATTTATAGGCTGAGGGTTGATTACACCACATCGGCAGGATTTATGGAGATCATGGATCTTTAGTGCATAATCGATTCTTTGGATCGTTTGGTGAACAGATAAGGAATGTCTACATGTAGACTTCCAAATTAAGCACGCCTACACATAACATGGTTGGATGTATCTGGACAGCTTCCAACTCATAATGGTCTGGAGAGGAGATCATTGAAGATCATGTCGCTTGGTTTGCACGAGGTGTTTATGGAAGCTGAGCTGTCATGCGAGAAGATCCTTGGATGATGTAACTGAAGAAGTCGGCCTCTTGTGTGTGCCGCTGAGGTCATCCTGAGAAACTGTGCTGCTAGAAGAGCAGATCCTGCGGTGGTCATCCCTATGGAGCTAGTATAGCTGCTGAGGGAGCCGAACTCGTGGAAGCCGTCCATATAGAGCGTAGCTGCTAAGAGATTCGACCTCGTGGAAATCTCTTATGTAGGAGCACTGGTGCTAAGGAGCCAAACTGGTGGATGTCATCCCTATAGGATGCTTGTTGACCGGGGTCGGGATGAGTAGATCTGCTTGGTAGAGTCGTGCTGGTATTTTGGTTAGGCTGATCTCTTGGGCTACCCTCGAGGGTCCCTGAGAACACGTGTTACTTCCATACTCATGCACAATGGGTCCCATCGCCAGGTCTAGCTGGGCCCGACTGTGGCCTGGCCCAGCCTGAAGTATCACTAATAAGGGAATATGGAGAAAGAAGAGGGAAAGAGATTGGTTTAGCGAGAAGAGAGAGAGAGAGAGAGAGAGAGAGAGAGAGAGAGAGAGAGAGAGAGAGATGAAGAATAAATGTATATCATAATTGTAGATAAGGAATATGGAGGTCAGCTAGCCAAGGAGGAAATTATCTCTATAGCTAGCTCAGGTTACCACCCCTCCTCCATTTTGTTCAATGATCAAATCCATTCAGTTTGTTCTTCATGTTATAAATCATCAAATTACCAATTTTAATGTGAACCTTAGGGGGTTTGATCGTTCATCTAACTGTTGCTAAAAGTTCAGTTATCGTGTAACCATCAAACTCGCGACGACTGGATGAACGAGTAAAACTTATTATATTCATTTGAAAATTAGAGGGTTAGGGCTTTAGAACAAAAAAATCAAAATAATTTGTTCAGATTTGTTTTGAGGTGTTTTCTCACCACTGATTTGTTGACTGGGGCGCTGGAGGTCAACGTGCTAGTTGGGATCACGTGCGGCCTCCAGGTGCGGGATCCGACTCGTTCGGCTTCGGCGAAGAGCGTGCGGGTCCGCACGTCAGTGTGTCGAAGGGAGTCCTCGACTGGGCGACGTGCTCCGTTGGGGTGTAGATGAACGGACTTGGGGGCGACGAGCACGTTCGGCTTCGGGCTAGCCGGGTGCCGAAAGGTAGCCTCGACGCGGTAGGATCTGCTTAACCTGAATAGACGAGAAAGCTCGTCAGGGGCGTCGGACCTTGGTTCCGACCAAGTCCCCTCTGATGCCTAAGTCAGAACGGATCTGAAAGATCTCAGTGGGATTGGTATAGCTCACGGGGAGGCCGATACGCGAGTCCTCGGGCCAAGCTGTGGAGGAGAACTATAAGGTGGAAGACAATGTCGAGGAAGAGGAATACCTTAGTCTTTTTGGTATCCAGGAAGTGATCCCTTTGTACGATGTACCTCGAGTCTCTTTATAGGAGTCTTCCACGGCCACGTCTCCTCAACTTCCCCCACTTTCGTCCTCAAGATCTGCCACTTTGATGGCGCCTTCATGGGTCATGAAGGTGGGCGTAATGGGGCCCCCTTAATGGTGATTAAGGGGGCTCGCTTTAAGGGGAGAGATTAACTCCCGCTGACGTATGCCAGTGGTAGCGCCCGCTTCGGTCCAAGGCCGGCCCGACTCTAAGTCTTTGTGAGGGCCTCGCCGATTGGCCCGCTCTTCTTCAGGGCCGCTGGCTTGCAACGTGGGCTTGGGCTGTTTGGTCTTGGCCCATTCTTGAAGGGCTGTATCAATTGCCCCCATCGCTCGGACCGTTTGAATTCTTACGGTTCGGTTCGAGTGATGTGATCTGTGTAGATTTGACAGGTCGTCAGTCGAGGCAGCGGTATTAATTAATAGTCATCATGACGCTTCTGGTTGGACTTCTCCCGCCCTTGGGAGCAGAATTCGATATGCTGCCAGTTGCAAGATGTCACCACGCGTCCTTATTCGAACGACTCAGATTCTAAGATTGTATCCCATATAAAATCACCGCCCTTTCAAATTTTTCGTTCGCGCTTTCTGATCTGATCTTGTTCCTCCGAGTACTAACGAACTCCCCTTCGTCTTTTTTCTTCCGATCTCCTTCCAAGATAATCTCTTTCTTCTTCTGCCTTACTCGATTCGCCCTATGGCTGCATTAAGGATAGGAAGTTCTAGTCATGGGTCTGGAGATCCTCTGGTTCCAGGGTCTGCTAATCCTCCGGCTCCTGGGTCCGGTAATCCTCCGGCTCCAGGGGCCGGTAATCCTCCGGCTTCCTGGCCGGCCCCTGACAAAGGGAAGGGTCTACTATTTGAGGATCCAGCCCGTCGAGATGATGCCCATGCGGCGGAGGAGTTCGACGTCCCTCTGGTGATTCTCAGGTCATCGTCAATCGTTCCCTATGCCACGGCTGAGGAGATTCAGGTGAAGTACCTCTGCCACCCATATGACGTTTGGATTCCCTTTGCCAACGAGAGGATTTGCTTCCCAGGGAGCCACAAGGTCGGAGTGTATGTTGAGATGTTCTGTATGGGGCTCCGCTTCCCTCTCCACCCGTTCATCTTCCATGTCCTGAATTTTTTGGTGGTGGCCCTGTATCAACTGACCCTTAGTCGATCGCGGTACTAGTCGGATTCATCATGATCTGCCACGGGCAAGGGTTAGAGCCGATCCTGCCCCTTTTATTTTACTACTTCCGAGTTCAGATGGTCAGCCAGGGGTCATGGCAGCACATCCGTCCCTGGGCAGGGAGGGAGTGTCTGCTTGGTCTGTCCCGCTTGGTTGGCGATTGGAGCAGAGATTATGTCTTTGTTACCTTTTCAGAAGATACCGTGATTTTGACCGGTTGGGGGAGTCTGTGTCGATATGACTTGACAATGTCCCTTTTCGAGGCTCATCAGGCCGCGGTCAGACTTTTGTCGTCATTGTCGCTGGTGGAGAGGATGGTCTGGCCTCTGCTGGACGACCTTCTCCTCAAAATGTCATGTGGTCCACCGGTAGGCGCATTCTTCTTTCCGCTCTTCTCTGTCACTTACCCTGATCTTCTTTCCTTCTACAGATATGGCGGGCCAAGAGTTTAGCCATGACGTCTGCGAGCTCATTCGTCGGGGGGCCAATAGCGGGCGCGGGAACCCTTCCGACCACTCACCTCGGTGCACAGTGGAGGCTGAGGTCCGCGCGGCCGATGTCACGATGGGGACGATGGATCTGATGGTCGTCCCCATGCCACCGCCTCAAGTCTTCATTGATTCTCCCGTGGCAGGGAATATGGCTGGCGGTAATTTCGGTTCCACCCGTGTCGAGGGGGACACCAGGGGTGCCAGGCAGGGGCCCCGAACCTTAGCCGGGAGCCACAGGGGAGAAAGGAAGCGCCCTCCTTCAGAGTCTGGGGGGGGCCTGAAGAGAAGAAGAAGAAGACGGGGGAGGGTATGCCCTCGGCGGTGCCCGAAACGCCGATCCTCTCGGGGGCAAACCTCCCACTGGTGGAGGTGGCTGCTTCCGCCAGCCTGGCCGAGCGGTCGCCAGTCGACGCGTGGGACGCCCTGTCCATACTTGAGGCTTGCCCAGATGTCCCGCCTGGAGAGTCGGTCTTCGTCGATCGAGATGTGGCTGTCCAGCAGGTGCAGGGTTCCGTCCTCCCGAGGGACCGCTCTATCTTGGAGAGGGTCTGCTCCGATCTCTTAGTGAACTCCCTGGTCTGGCAGCTCCAGCAGGTTGGTATTTCTCTTGCCCCACCTTTGTTTTGTGGCGGCATTTGCTTATGTCTTTTGTCCTGCAGGTTTCCATGATGGCCGTCGAGACATAGCGCCGCGCGGAGCCGGTGAACGGTCTCGAGGCGGCCTTGGCGTAGGAGCGCATGTGGGCTGGGGCAGCCGACGTGGCGGCTGAAGAGGCCCGTTCGAAAGCTCGACGTTCGCGGTGTCGGGTGGACGAGCTTACCTCAGAGGTATGGAACATGAGGGAGGCCCTGGCGGTCACCGAGACGTCCGCTCAGGAGGCGAAGGAGGCGTTCCGCCGAGAGATGAACGAGCTCTGGGCCGAGCTGGGGACCCTACAGCAAGGAACCCCACCCGACTCATCGAGGAGGTGGAGAGGGGTTAAGAGGAGGTCCTGAAGCCGAGGATTGCGGAATCCCTCCGGGGGACGTTCGAGGCCTATGAAGACATCCTGCTACCGAGGATCATGGGAGCCTTTCGGGAAGGGTTTCTGAGGTTTGAGGAGCGGGTCCGACAGACACTTTCTCGTCCTTCGGCTGGCCCCGAGGAGCCCGTTCAATCGGGGTAGGGTGAGGCCCCAGTGATGCTTCTTCTCGGGCCCCAGCGTTGTAGGCGATGCCCCCCTCCCCCCTTGTTTTTGTCTCCTCCCTTGTAAAGAACAATATTTTTGAATTCGAAATATAACTCCTCTTCTTTGAGATTTTTACCTTTTTACGTGCTGTCGTATTTTTGTCAAGTATTCTCTGGACTGTGCTTCTGACGATTTGTTGCCGCCCTCCCGCTGTTCATGCCGAGACGGTCCACTGGTTTGAGTTGCGGGAGGCTTTCTTTTTTCCGACTGAGTCATCGTCTTATCAGGGTGGTTAGCCTGCTGGAGGACTAGCCCCCAGCCTTGTAGGCGATCGTAATGATCTGCCTGCTGGGGGGCTGCCCTCTAGCTTTTAAGGGCGATTAGAGCATTCAGCCTGCTGGGGGAGTTGCCCCCAGTTCTTAAGGGCGATCAGAGCGATCGACCGGCTGGGGAGTTGCCCCTAGCTATGTGGTAGGTCGGAGCCATCGGCTCGTTGGGGGCGATCGACGTTGTTCAGGTTGACGTTCTCCGGTCCTTCCAGTGTATTTCTTTGCAGACATCTCATCCTCCGCTAGGTTGAGCAGACGGTTCTGGGGGGAATTGCCTCAACTGGCTTGATGGTCGGTTTGCCCGGCCGGTGCCAAGGTAATGTTCCCGGGCTTTCAGCTGAACAGACGTTCGGCCTGCCGAGGGGTTGTCCTCGGCCTTAAGGTCGATCATAAGCCTAACGACCGAGTCGGGGGTCGGTTCGCTCGGGGAGTCGCCCCCAGCCTTGCGGTCTATTTTGGTGGTGGGCCCGCTGGGGGAGTTGCCCCCAGCCCTACGGGTGATCGTTGTGATCGGCCTGCTGGAGGAGTTGCCCCCAGCTTTGCAGTCGATCGGAGTGATCGGTCCACAGGGGAGTTGCCCCAGTCTTACGGTTGATTGGAGTGATCGTCCTACTGGGGGACTTGCCTCCAGCCTTACGGGCGATCGGGTCATTCGACCAGCTGGGGGAGCTACCCTCAGGCTTACGGTCGATCGACGGACCGGCCTGTTGGGGGAGTTGTCCCCAGCCTTACGGTCAGTCGGGTCGGTCATCCAGCTGGGGGAGCTACCCCCAGGCTTACAGTAGTATGATGGACCGACCTGCTAGGGGAGTTGCCCCCAGCCTTACGGGCGATCGTTGTGACCGGCATGCTGGGAGAGTTGCCCCCAGCCTTATGGTCGATCAGAGCGATCGGCCTACTGGGGAAGTTGCACCCAGCCTTACAGGCGACCGTTGTGATCGGCCTGCTGAGAGAGTTACCCCCAACCTTATGATCGATCGAAGCGATCGGCCTGCTGGGGGAGTTGCCCCTATCCTTACAGGCGATCTTTGTGATCGGCCCGTTGGATGAGTTACCCCCAGCCTTATGGTCGATCGGAGCGATTGACCTGCTGGGGAAGTTACCCCAGCCTTATGGGCGATCGTTGTGGTCAGCCTGTTGGGGGAGTTGCCCCGAGCCTTATGGTCGATCGGAGCGATCAGCCTGCTGGGGGAGTTGCCCTAGCCTTACAGGTGATCGTCGTGGTCGGCCTGCTGGGGATGTTGCCCCAGCCTTATGGTCGATCGGAGCGATCAGCCTACTGGGGGAGTTTCCCCTAGACTTACAGGTGATCGTTGTGGCCGGCTGCTGAGGAAGTTGCCTCCAACTGTATGGTCGATCATTGGAACCAGCCTGCTGGGGGAGTTACCCCCAGTCTTATGGTCGACCCCGAGGTCCGGTGCGACGGGGCGGGAAGAGACACGATTGCTTTAGTGCAAACTTGCATTTCATTCTCTGAACCGGGAATACACTTCGAAAGGAAAAAAGCAGCGAAGATAATGGCGAGCTAGTCTCGCTCGGGGGAGGAGCTGCGACTGATCGTCCCGCCTTCTCACTGGATAATACGTAGAGCATTCTGGAC
>JAULAV010004712.1:0-25021 GCA_030789695.1 Scilla litardierei | reverse complement strand
GCCCGCCGTACGTACGTACCAACACAAAAGACTATATTTGTCTAACAACTAGACTCAAATATGGGGAAAATTTTTGAAGTAGAGAAGAACAATGTACAGAATCCCAAACTAAGAACCATAGATTGACATGGAGAGGTCCAGATTTACGCCGCATCCATTAGAGTAGCTCGAGCATTTTGTAAAGTTTGGAGACGACGAGGAGGAGGAGAAAATGCAGCCGCTGCTTTCGCTGGCTGAGGGATCATTGCTTGTTTGATTCAGATGCAGTGACAATGAGAGATACAGTGAGGAGTCATCTTCAGCTTCCCTTCTCAACACCTGCCTACTATCACCGTCGTCGTCCGAAGGTTGCATGGGCAGGGGCGGAGCGAAGCATGGGCTGAGGTGGGCTGCAGACCGGGCTCCGCCCGTACTCCTGGTAACCCCTGCAGCCCCGTTTCCTTGCAACCAGTACTCCCGATAACCTTTGCAGTCCGGGCTTCGTTTCGGTAACCCTTGCAGCTCGGGTTCCTTTGTATTCTTGGCTCTGCCCTTGTCCATGGTTGACTCGCATCCAGCATCATTCTTGCTTGCTTTAGCAATTGTATGCAGCTTGTCATCTGATTTGTTGGCCTGGCATTAGGTTAAAATATGGAGTTATTCAAATTATTGAATAGGATTGCATCTAATCTCTCATGCCTTGAAGGCACATATTAGTTGCTTGGCGCTGATTTGGCGCACAAGTAGAAGGGATTTTCGCACTAAACTGAAGTGCTCATAGAAATCCGATATACACTACAATTAGGAATGTAAGGAGTAGATATCGACACAGTGTAAGAAAAGAAAATTGAGTATCATATGACATATACGAGATATGTCTCGTGTACACTGACTTGACATGTAGTCTTAATCAAGGAACAAAAATACAAGGGTTCTGCTGCATACACCGAACTATGTTTGATGTATGCAAGCATTTTGCTATTTTTAGCAAACAACACATTTCAAAATCTCCCATCAAAATTATTTCATGTGATTTTTTTTCTAAAAAAAGAGAAGATACTAAATACACCGAATCCGAGTTCGGTGTATTTAGCAATTATCAAATACAATATATGTGACCATTTGTAACATGGAAAAGAGACTGCATTACGTCAGCATGTATATCTCTCATATGTCCTATGGCACTCATTTTTCTCATGTAAGAAATGTAAATTTAAAAGACATTATTTAAAAGAAAAGAACAATGAGTAGTTGTGCAAGTAACAAGGTGATATATTTCTCAAAGATGAATATGTAGGTCAGCTGATTAAAGAGTAACTTCATCGTTAGTTAGAATCAAAAAGTTCATTTCTCTTCATGTTCAAGAACCACGAAGCATCAAATGTATAATGAAAATGTTACGACTAATATCAACGAGCCCGAAGCACAACGGTCCACGGCCCGACCTCAAAGGAGAAGCCCGCTAGAGAAGACGGGCCCTCCCAAAGGAGGCCCACGGACGGAGCGGAAGACCCAGCCACCTCGCCCTCGGGTACACCCGACCGGCCCCCATTCGGCCGGATTAACCGCCCCCCTGAATCCGTGATCCCATGATGGCCATTAACGGACCTGTTAATGGGACACCTCACCACGTCGCGCGAATGGGAGGAGGCGGAGGCGGATCGTGGAGACATGAAAGGAGGCAGGACGTGGGGCAATCAGGAAGGACCCTATAAGGGAAGGACCCGGACGACGAAGAGGGGGATGGAAACTCAGGTAACCCACACAGATGTACTCCATCAACGACCTAGGCTTTCGCCACTTCATTGCCCCCTCCCTCAAAAATCGCGCCGCCTGGGTTGATGTTTCGGCTTCCTCACAAGCCGGATCTCCCCCGCCGAGTATCCTTTCAGATCCTGATCTGACTTAAGCATCGGAGGGGCTTTGGCCGGAACCTAGGTCCGGCCTCCCTGACGAGTTTCTTCATCTGTCCAGGAAGAAGACATCCGAGGCGCCGAGGCTACCCCTCAACATCGGTCGACCATCACCGTCGCAGTCGCCAGGAGGACGACCGATCAAGCACTGACCCACTCGCAACGCGCCGAGGCTACCCCTCGACGCGGATACGACCGAGGCCGAGCGCGACTTACCGAGCCGAGGCTTCCCCTCAGCTCTTCCACGCCGAGTATAAGCGGGCTCGTCGAACCCAAGGGACCCCCAAACCGGCCCCTTGACCACGTTGACCTCACATCTGGCGGTCAACGAGCTGTGGTGAGAAAACACCCGTAAACATCTGGCGCCGTCTGTGGAAACACGAACAACGCCCACATAAAACAACCACACCGACAATGACACGACTCCACTGCAGGGGACGGAGAAAAGGCGCGGCCCCAGGGAGGGCACAGACCCACCCCGTGGCAAGCGAGGCAAGGCCACGCCCCCCATGCACTCGAACGGGCGGCGGGCGTGGATCGAGCAGAGGACAGTGTTGAGGGGATCGGCGACCGTCCAGTAGCTTCCCGGGGCGGTAGGATCGACAGAACGCGGGAAAAGCCGGGATCGGGCAAAGCGCTGGTGGTGTCCCTGATTGTAGATACCTCCATGGTGCGGCGGCTACTGGTCGACACCGGCAGCTCGTGCGACATCCTCTTTACATCGACTTTAGAAAGGATGGGGCTGCGCGGCGAAGACTTGGAGCCATGCGCAGGGCCCGTGGTTGGCTTCACGGGACATTCTGCACCTATCATTGGGGCGATCCACCTTCCAGTCACGCTAGGGAGAGCGCCCGATTCGGTGACGCTGACGGTGGAATTCATTGTGCTGAAAGTCGGCTCGGCGTACAATGGCATCATCGGTCGCCCCCTCCTCAATGCTATCGATGCGGTGGTCTCGACGCTCCACCGAACAATCAGGTTTCAGACCCCGAAGGGGGTCGGGCAAATCAATGGCGACACAAAGGGAGAGAAGATCTGCTATCACTTGGCAGACGAGAAGGTCGTCGAGGCGCTGGGCGGTCCAATGGCCTCTCTCGACCTGAGGCACGGACCGAGGCCCACCCCTGCAGAAGAACAAGAGCAGATCCACGTCACGAGCGTGGAGGGGAGATTCATCTCCATCGGGTCAGGGCTGGATCCTGACTCGAAGCGCAAGCTGGTCGAATGTTTGGAGGCTAACCTAGACGTCTTCGTGTGGTCGGCCGAGGATATTCCTGGCATTGATCCACGGGTGATAGTTCATCATTTGAACGCCGACCCCAACTTTAGACCCGTCCGACAGAAGAAGCGGAACCTAGGCGGTGAAAAGATGAAGGCAGCCTCTGATGAAGTAGAGCCACTCCTCGACGCCGGTTTCATCCGAGAGGTCTGGTACCCCAAATGGCTGTCCAACGTGGTAATGGTCAGAAAACCCAACGGGAAGTGGCGGATGTGTGTGGATTTTAGCGACCTCAACAAGGCCTATCCCAAGGACAGCTATCCACTGCCGCGGATTGACCACCTCGTGGACAGCGCCTCGGGATACGAGATGCTTAGCTTCATGGACGCCTACTCTGGGTACAACCAGGTCCAGATGGATCCTGATGACGAAGAGATGACTACTTTCACAACGGACCGAGGTACCTTCTGCTACAAGAAGATGCCCTTCGGATTGAATAACGCGGGGGCAACCTACCAAAGAATGGTCAACAAGGTGGTCGACTCCCAGATAGGAAGAAACCTGGAGGTCTACGTCGACGACATGCTGGTGAAATCGAAGGATCATGCGGATCACATTGCCGACCTTAGGGAAACCTTTGAAAGGCTGCGAAGGTACAATATTCGGCTCAATCCCGCGAAATGCACGTTCGACGTGAGATCCATCAAATTCCTGGGATTCATGATCACCAATCGCAGGATCGAGGCCAACCCCGACAAAATTGAGGCACTAATCAACATGCAGGAGCCGACAACCATCAAGGAGTTGCAGAGGTTGAATGGCCGCATCGCTGCCCTCGGGCGATTTCTGTCCCGGTCGGCGGAAAGATCTCTCCCGTTCTTCAAGACTCTGAGGAAGGCAATCGCCGCGCCAGCCGACGAGAGGAAGACAATACAATGGGATGAGGACTGCTCCCGAGCCTTCGCCGATCTCAAAGAGTACCTCCGCAGCCCACCACTCCTTTCCAAACCGCGAGAGGGGGAATCGTTGGGCCTGTATTTAGCCTGCACGATGGAAGTTGTGAGCTCGGTACTGATTCGAGAAGACGATGGGGGTACAGAGGCCGGTATACTACACCAGTCGCATCTTGAAAGACGCTGAGGGGCGGTACACACCAATGGAGAAGTTAGTGTACACCCTCGTCCTCTCGGCCAGACGGCTCCGACCCTACTTCCAGGCTCACACGATACTGGTCCTAACCGATTCCCAGTTGGAACAGAACCTCAAAAGGTTTGACCGCATGGGAAGGATGTTGAACTGGGGGGTCGAGTTGAGCGAATTTGACCTGCGATTCAAGCCCCGCACGGCCATCAAAGGACAGGCACTGGCCGACTTCATCGCCGAGTGTACCATAGAAGAAAGAGCCTTTGCGTCGGGAGATGTCCCGGAAACGGTAACGAACCAACCTTTGTACTTACTTACAACTAACATCAACTCGGCTGGCCACTCAGGCGATCAGGACACGTGGATTATTCACGTGGACGGCTCGGCGACACGGGCTGGGAGCAGAGCCGGGATCACGATTCGGTCTCCTGAGGGGAATGTCGTCGAATACGCGCTTAGGTTCAAGTTCCCGGCCACCAACAACATGGCCGAGTATGAGGCCGCAATAAACGGCTTAAAGCTGGCCCGAGAACTCGGAGCTGAGTGCGTACGACTCCTCAGTGACTCGAAGCTCATCGTTAACCAGCTACAAGGGAGCTACGGGGCACACGAAGGAACGATGCAGGACTACTTGGCCACGGCCAAGACTGAGATGTCCAAATTCAAAAGGGCCGAGACCTTTCACCTCCCGCGGTCGGAGAATGCCCGAGTGGACTCACTGTCCAAACTGGCTTCTTCCTCGCCCAGGGAGTTGGGTCGCACCGTCTACATAGAGAACCTCAGGAGCCCCAGCACGGAAGAGAAGGAGGTAATGGCGATTGACGGAGACCCCACCTGGATGGACCCGATCATCCGATACCTCACCCTCGGGGAAACGCCGACCGATGTGGAGGAACGTCGAACCTTGGAGAGGAAGGCGCTCCGGTATGTGATGCACGAAGGAACCCTCTACAGAAGACGGTGGACAAAGACTGACATCCTCCCCTACCTTAAGTGCCTCAGCCCCCAGGAAGCTGACTACGTCATCAGGGAAGTGCACGAGGGCACCTGCGGGAACCACCATGGAGGCACAACAATCGCCCAGAAGATCTTGCGGCAAGGGTACTACTGGCCGACCCTGGTACGCGACGCGACAGAGTATGTCCAGAGGTGCCAGGAATGCCAAAGGTTCGCCAGCGCCGGGTCCATTCCCCCTTCAGAGCTCATCCCAATCGTCAGCCCAATACCTTTTGCAAAGTGGGGGCTCGATATCCTGGGACCGTTCACGACGGGCTGAGGGCAAAGGAAATACATGATCGTGCCCGTGGACTACTTCACCAAATGGATCGAAGCCGAACCTCTAGCCTCAGTCACCTGGAAGAAGGCAAAGAGCTTCGTGTGGAACTCCATCATCTCCAGATTCGGAATCCCCCGCGCCATCGTCACCGACAATGGAAAACAATTCGACTCAGCCAGGTTTAAAGACTTCTGCGCCGAGTGGAAGATCAAGTTACTCTTCACCTCGGTGGCTCATCCCCAGACCAACGGGATGGCCGAGGCCGCCAATAAATGCATCATAGAGCCCCTCCGCAAGAAGGTAGAAGGTACCGAAGGGAAGTGGCCTGAAGAACTTCCCGGGATACTCTGGTCTTATCGAACGACTCACAAACAGGCTACGGGTGAGACCCCATTCATGCTCACCTATGGCGCCGAAGCAGTAGTCCCGGTCGAGGTGGGCGAGGAGTCCCTCCGCATCCAACATTTCGACGAGGAAAGAAACGTCGAGGGTTTGGAGCTCGGCTTGGAGCTCCTAGGTGAGCGGCGAGAACAGGCCTTGGACACCATCATCCGCCAGAAGCAAAAGGTGGCGCGCTACTACAATTCCCGCGTCAAGGAGCGGAGTTTTCGCCAAGGGGACTTGGTCCTTGAAAAAGCGGTCTTCTGTCCAGAGGTCGCGCACAAAGGGAAGCTGGCAGCCAAGTGGGAAGGTCCCTACCGGGTGGTCGAAGTTCTAGGACCTGCCACCTACCGGCTGGCAACCCCGGAGGGAAAGGCCCTCACCCATTCCTGGAATGCCGAGCATCTGCGCAAGTATTACCAGTAAAGTCTACGGGATCGCCCGCGAAAGTAACTCTTTTTTCCCCATGTTCAATAAATTGATTTGATCTTACTTTTCTCTTATGGCCTGGCTACGGAAAAGTTTTACCATCATCCGGGATGGGCCAGACTCTAGGCAAGGATAGCCCTCCCTTCGAACGAAACAAATCAAACCGATCGTAAGGCTGGGGGCAACTCCCCCCGCGGACCGGCGAACCGACCGACTGCGAAGCCAAGGGCAGCTCCCCGGGCGGGTCGGTCGCGAGGATGACCTCAGAGGTCGGCCTCAGCGGCTAGTCGCAAGACATGGGGTCGCTCCCCAGGCCGACTAGCCAACCAAGCCGAGGGCAAATCCCTCGGCCCGTCGGCACGCCAACTGAGCCAGGGGCAACCCCCCTGATGCGGCGGCACGATAAACCGAGCCGAGGGCAAATCCGTCGGCCCGTCGGTATGCCAACTGAGCCAGGGGCAACCCCCCTGATGCGACGGCACGATAAATCGAGCCGAGGGCAAATCCCTCGGCCCGTCAGCACGCCAACTGAACCGGGGGCAACTCCCCCGCTACGGCTGCACGATTAACCGAGCCGAGGGCAAATCCCTCGGCCCGTCGGCATGCCAACTAAGCCAGGGGCAACCCCCCTGATGCGGCGGCACGATAAACCGAGCCGGGGGCAAATCCCTCGGCCTGTCGGCACGCCAACCAAGTCGGGGGCAACTCCTCCAATACGAATGCATGCTAGACGAGCCGAGGGCAACTCCCTCGGTCCGAACGGCAGGAACACTGACTCTACTCTGTCAGGAACTCCAAAGAAGGCTCGACCCCGAGGGAGGAGATAAGCCATAACAAGCAAGGAAAAGACGCTTTACTCTCGGGAAGTACGATGGGTTACACCAAAAAGCTCTGGTCCCGAAAAACTTAAGGACCAGGCGAGGGACCTAGGCGCTCCCACCCTCATCCTCTCGGGGGACCCCCTCAAGGCCATCGACGGGAGAGGCGTCGGACCGCACTGGGATCTCTTCCTCTTCATCTGAGTACGCTTGAAGTTCCTCGAGGTTGATCTCCGCGAGCGGGAATTTCTTTCGAACCTCGGCCAGACAGTGGGCGAAGCCCTTCTCGAACGCCGAAGACGTGGCCTTAGTGACAAAGGAAATGGCGTATTCCTTCACGGCATCCTGGGCGGCCTTGGTAAGTTCCACTTCCTCTAGCTCACGAACCCGACCCTCGACGCGGCCACCTGCTTTTGGTGATCAGATCGGATCCTCTCGATCTCTCTCGATCTCGCGTCAAGCTGAGATAGGAAGGCTCTCTCCCTCTCTTCCGCCGCCTCCAGCAGGGCATTGAGTTCTTGGGCATCAGCCGTGATGAAAGGACCCGGATCGGCGACCGCCTCGACCGCCGTGTTAGGGGCCGCGGTGAGCGCGGCAATTCGCTCCTCGGCCTTGGACTTCTCGACCAAAGCTAAGGCTTTTTCCTGGTCCGACTTCTCCAAGGCAGAGGAAAGCTCGGCCACGCGAGATTCCAGGGACTTCACGAGCGCCTTGGACAAGTGGTCGGCCTCCTCCTCGTCTTCTCGGGCACCAGGAACAGGTGCCGCGTTCTCCTTGGAAAGAGCCACAAATTGGCGCCTCATCGAAAGGCCAACGGAGGATAGCTACACGAAAGAGGCGGGAATAAGGTGAGATAGCAGCAAAAGACTGGGTTAGGGAAGAAAATCCACCTGTTGGCCCGCCTGCACCACGAAAGCGGCTAGACGGTCGCCACTGACCCCGTCCAAAGCAGCTCGGTCCGAGGAGAGACTGCCGTTCTCAGCGACCTGCGCCGCCACACTACAGCCGGAAAAGACCGACTCCCCCGCTCCAACAGGGAAGCGAGGACGGGGAGGATCCTCCTCTCCCGGAGGCAAGTCTGTAGGGGAGGAGCGGAACGCACCTAGATACCGCTCATATATATCGAGAAGAGGGCCCGGCCGCGGATATGAGGGGCCAGCCCATGGCCAAACCTCCTCGGCCGAGAATGACTGATCACGGCACTGGGGCAATGAGGCACTGACCTCCCCGGCGGGGGTGCGGATCCTCTTAGGGATGCCATGCTGGGAGGAAGAAGGGACTTTCCTCTTCAACTTCTCAACACCAGCCGACGGACGGTCAACACGTTGTTTCTTCCGGACCGCCAGCACATGATCTTCTCTCCAAGAGGCAGGATCCGGAACCCCGACTTGACGAGGAAGGGCAGAAGGACTGGGGGGAAACCCACCTGCGCAGGGGAAAGTCATCATCAACCAACCCTGCCCGCCACAAAACGGTGGCCACAGAACACTACCTTCGGAGCAATGAGGGGCGGCAAAACTCACCAGCAGGCCACGTGATCTTCCGCAGGTTGAGGTCAGAAAAGAGAACGGAGACTTTCCGATCGCCTGGTGGGATCGCCAACAGAGCCTACACGGTCTCGAGTTCAGCCACAGTCGGGTCACCCAGCTCCGGAGCCAGCATCACATCGGCGCTCCAATAAGTCGGGAAATCCATATCCGACGGGCCGACGACGAAAAGGTACTCCCCCTTCCAGAATTTGACGGAGCTCGGCAACCCCAGAATCAGGCTCTTCGAGGGCCGAGCGCTAATGTAAATCCAGGCCCCCGACTGATGGCGGCTCAGCCGATAGAATTGGGAGAAGAGTCGGGGAGAGGGGACCACCCCCTTTTGAAGGCAAAGCACGACAAACCCGATGACGAGCCCGATCGCATTGGGGCAGAACTGGCATAAGGCCACGCGATGAGCGCGCAGAAACTCAACAATGAAAGGATGAAGGGGGAACCGAAGCCCGAATCGGAAGCACACCTCGTACACCCCGACCGCCTTCGGACCCGGAAAACCAATCCGCTCGTTAGGCTCAGGGGCCCGGATATAGTAGGGGGTAGAAGATAGCAGTCACGCACATCTCCGGCGGAGGTGGCACAAAAGGAAGAAGGACATCCCAGAACTTCCGGAGGAACCACTGAGGGATCATTCTCCCGACTACCAACCGCCGAGCCGAGGCTATCAGATGAGTCAAGGTGGACTGCATCCTCTGGAGAACCCGGGCCGGGGGCAGGAGAAGACGACATGACGAGGAGTGGTCGATCCGCGGCGGAAGAAAACTGGAGCAGTATTAGAAAAAAGGAGGTGCTGAAGGGAAATCTGGCCGAGAGAGTTCAACTGAAGTCGGCGCTTCTTCCCTGGTGCCCTATGGACGAGCCGGCACACGGTGGAGATGAATGCAAGGGGCACGTGGCGACATCAAAAACGACGTCGATGCTTCGAAAACTGCCCCAGCGGAAGTTCAAACGGAGCGACAATAATGACATTCATTTAATAGCAGAGCCTCGACTGACGCATCCATCGGGTCACGAAAGAGTCACATCACCCGAACCGAAACGATGGAAGCCGAACGGTCCGGACGATGGGGGCAATTGTTACGACTAATATCAACGAGCCCGAAGCACAACGGCCCACGGCCCGACCTCAAAGGAGAAGCCCGCTAGAGAAGACGGGCCCTCCCAAAGGAGGCCCACAGACGGAGCGGAAGACCCAGCCACCTCGCCCTCGGGTACACCCGACCGGCCCCCATTCGGCCGGATTAACCGCCCCCTAAATCCGCGATCCCATGATGGCCATTAACGGACCTGTTAATGGGCCACCTCACCATGTCGCGCGAATGGGAGGAGGCGGAGGCGGATCGTGGAGACATGAAAGGAGGCAGGACGTGGGGCAATCAGGAAGGACCCTATAAGGGAAGGACCCGGAAGACGAAGAGGGGGATGGAAACTCAGATAACCCACACAGAGGTACTCCATCAACGACTTAGGCTTTCGCCACTTCATTGCCCCCTCCCTCAAAACTCGCGCCGCCTGGGTTGATGTTCCGGCTTCCTCACAAGCCGGATCTCCCCCGCCGAGTATCCTTTCAGATCCTGATCTGACTTAAGCATCGGAGGGGCTTTGGCCGGAACCTAGGTCCGGCCTCCCTGACGAGTTTCTTCATCTGTCCAGGAAGAAGACATCCGAGGCGCCGAGGCTACCCCTCAGCGTCGGTCGACCATCACCGTCGCAGTCGCCAGGAGGACGACCGATCAAGCACCGACCCACTCGCAACGCGCCGAGGCTACCCCTCGACGCGGATACGACCGAGGCCGAGCGCGACTTACCGAGCCGAGGCTTCCCCTCAGCTCTTCCACGCCGAGTATAAGCGGGCTCGGCAAACCCAAGGGACCCCCAAACCGGCCCATTGACCACGTTGACCACACATCTGGAGGTCAACGAGCTGTGGTGAGAAAACACCCGTAAACAGAAAATAATGGGTTTTGCTCATCGATCCATCCATCACAAATTTAACGGTTTCGCAATAACAAAACTTTTTGTAACAAACGGATAAACTAAACATCAAAATTAACCGTTCCCATCTTCTGAAAAAGAACAGAGTAAACTTTTTGACACTAATATTCGAAGAGAGAATTCCTCAGGAAGTTGGTCCAGGAGAAAATTCCCAACATCAGATAAATAAGATAAACTGAAAAGGAACAATCTTTCTGCTAAATAAATAAGCAGCATTAGAAAATAGTGTGTGGCCGAAAAATGTCCAAAGCACTTAAATAATCCTTGACTCAAAACCAGTGGACAACACTGAAGAAAAAAGTTGGTCAAATAGATGATGATTGCATGAAAGGAACTGGTCAGAAAATTGGGAGTTAAAAAAGATAAAAATTAGTGGTGGGGTTATAATATTGGCCACCTTCAGATTATTCTTACCATGTTGCAAAGAAGATCACCTCCTTTCTCCATTGCCACTGCTTGCATGTAATCATAATACCTGTACTGCTGGGTCACTGCCTCAGAGAGTACTCCTTGGCTGCAAATCAAGCTTTAAGGGATGAGGGGAAACTTTTTTGTTTAAAGAGAAGACAAGATGAGCAAAAAAGCAGTTTGTCTTTATGTAATCCAAATGTAACCATCATTGCTTTGAGACTGAAAAGGCTCCAACCTTTTCAGAGGGAGGAGAGGGTCGTTGGGCTTTGAAGAAAGGAAGAAGCCATCATCATCATTTGGCAAACCTGAGGAAAGATAAGACACTGTTTGGGGGTTAGCCCTGGCCCTCTCAAAAGCTAAATTCAAATTATTATTATTATATAGTTTACCTTGCCTGCTAATATCATTCCTCATGCCTCTATACATCTGGTAAATTTTTTTAAGGAGAAACAAATAAAATTAAGACTTGATAGGCAAATTAACATGACTGAAGTCAGGGAAGGAATTACCTGAAGATGGCTCTTGACATGAGAAATGGTGAGCCCTGCCACATTCATCGACTGAAGAACAAGTTTTGGGGTTGCCTCTGCCAAAAACACTGAAAGTAAAACTAGAGATCATGAAAAAGCAAGATGAAAGAAGGGATTCTTACTGTCTTGGCCTCCGAGCATGTCAATGGCGTGGACGAAGCGGCGATGGAGCTCAGGGGTCCATCTCAGCCTCGGCACCTTTGATCTGTTGTATTGCCTCACACCTCCATCCTTTCCAAAGCTCCCCATTTTTGATCTTCACTCAAACAAAGCTAGCTGGTGGATTGGATCTCTCATTTCTTGGATACCCATTTGCTGTTTTGTGATCTGTTGTTTTGGGTGTGAGGGGAGACGACTGCTGCTACTAGCTGGGCCATGTAAATTTGTCGTTGGGGCTGTCTGGATTAAAGGAGCAGCTGCGGTGAGAGAGAAAAATTGAGAGAGTTTGTAATATAAAAATTAATAGAAGGAAACTTTTCCCTTTTTACTTGTAGGGCCCTCGTAATTTGGTCTATTTGCATGTGTCATGATCGCTGCAGACAAAATGACACTTCTTTGAAAAAAAAACAATACAAATAATTAGAAATTAATCCTTGCAACAATTAACTAATTAATGGTACCATTTGTAGAATGGTCAAGAAGACCCACATCCATCTCTGTTCTCTCTCTCTCTCTCTACGGAAGTCAACTATTTGTATGGGGTGGCAGGGTTAGTCCTAACCCTAGCCCTAGACAGAGAAGTGGGAAGAGATGGACTATCTGCACCGCAAATGAGGTGCAGAGAGGTGACGCTTGACTTAAAAAAAGAAAAAAATTTCAATTTATACATCACTTCAGTTCGTCTCTCCTCCAAATTTTACCTATTTTCAGTAAATATCTCATCCATGCACCTCATTTTGAGGTGCAGGTAGTCCATCTCCGTGGTAATTTGGTTTTCAGCCCTAAACCCAAAAATTGTATGGAGAGAGAGGGGTGACATCAGGTGCATTGTGATTTCCTGGGGGGACTAGTGTGCTTTCAACTCACATTGCAGATTCTGCCCACTGTAGGCTTTGTAGGTCACCTTTTATTTTCTTGATTTTTGTAGTAGATTTAATGTACATTTCATTCCTCTTATTTGGTTTACTTATTTTCTAGTTAACAAACTAGTGGGAGCTATTTTTCATGTTGGATGATTGATCATCTACATTTTGCATGTACACACATAAAACCCTAAGAAAAGAAAAGAAAATCTTACATGTCATGTGTGGATGACAGTAGGATTTGAGTGTTGCTATTCACGTTACATGAAATCATCATCATCATCATCTTTTTCTTAGCGATTCATCCGAAAAAATTGTGGCCGTCTTTGTCGAGTTAATAGAAAAAAATGTTGGATCACGATCATGTTGGATCGTGATGTCGAATACTTGTTTTCAACTATTATGATCTAAAACTCTCTTCTGTCAAAAAGCTGAAGATGTTACATTTTATTCACAACTTTGACATTACCTTAATACATATTCTATCCTTAAGTAAAATTTCCGTTTTAAAACCATTTTTCTCTCTTCCATACACTACACTTTTCCTCCATTCGCCGATGCCGCCGCCGCCGCCACTTCCTCTCTTCCATCGCCTCAGCATCCTCCCGCCTCTTATCATCTTTCACTTTTTCATATTTGTATTGAATTAAACTTGTCGTGTTTAATTTGATTGTTTGACTGTTTTTGGTTATAGTTGCCGGTGGAGAGTGCGAAGGATGGGGAGAAAGAGGAGTGGATACGATGAATGGGTGGATGATGGAGAGACAGGGACGTGGAGCTGGTGGTGGTGGTGGTGGTCGGAGGAGGAGTGTTCTTAGCAGTTTAATATGTTTAGGGAGAAGTGTAATGTGAATAGCAGCACTTGCCACCTATTCCGCCTTTTCAATTTTGTATCGACCTTTTGGGCTAATAGTACTCTCCATCCTCGGTAGTGGTAGGTCAAGGATTTGACGCCCTCTTTTGTAACCCAAAAAAATTAAAATATGTGACACATAAATACAAGAGACTAACTATATATTTTGATTTATGTTGGCCTCTAGTGATAAAACTAAAGATCTAGATTTGTGTATAAACCTAATTACATATATCTAGATGAACATGCGGAACCTTAAATCATTACCTTCTCTGATAGGAATCATACCTGAATCCATGAGGTTGGCGATCTGGATGACGCAGCGGATGATCTTCCATAGCAGCACGAATCAACCGTTGGAGAATCCTTTGGCTTCTCCCGGTTTCTCTCCTAGCGACGGGGCATAGAAAAGACGGCTACTTCGTTCGTGTGCTCCGGGGACTATGACCGTATATTTATAGGTTAGCCTCCTTAGCCCTAGGGTTGTTAACTCGGCCCATCAACGAGTTGAAACCTAATAGCCTCTACACATAAAGGCCCACGACCTACTTGACTCATTTAAGCCCACTTAATTAATTAAATCAAATCACTAAAATATTGGGCTTTAATATGACAGCGTAGCACCATATAATTATTTATCGCATATAAGCCCAATGTTGGATTAAGATCCAACATTAGTTGGATATGTTCCAACAATCTCCCACTTGGGCTATATGCTAAACTTTATAATTATATTTCATTGTGCATACAACCAAATAAGATCTTAACTTACTGTCATTTCTTTAATGAGTCAAAAAACAATCCGGTCCATCAATTATATTAGCAAGGGATCAAAGAGATCTTCACCGCAGCAATTGCAGCTCGACCATCAGTGGTCACCGTGCTAATACTAAAGAATGACATGGATTATGAAGTGGATGTGTAGCATAGAAATTACATGTGATGTGATCTAACATGTCTATTTCCAACTGATCCTGCTTAAACTTAGTAAGATCATAAACATAAACACATATTTTCATACGCATTTATAAACTTAGAGTTGAAATATGAAGTCAAACCAAAAACTGAACTTTATTTCTGCAGAAATAAACCATAAACCAAATATGCATAAACTAAAGGATAAAATGTTGTCAAAAACAAAAGCACTATAAAATTACAAACTCCCACTAAAACTGAATATCTTCAAATGACATGACACCCATACGAGCAACATGCCCATGAAACGTTTTGGGTGGCAGTCCCTTAGTAAGCGGATCCGTAATGTTTGAGTTTGTACCAATGTGCTCTATAGACGACTATTTATTTCCAACTCTCTCCTTAACAATCAGGAACTTGATATCAATGTGCTTTGATTTCGCCGAGCTCCTGTTGTTTGTGGCAAATGCTACTGCAGACATATTTTCATATAATAATTTGAGTGACATTTGAATGCCATCTACAATTCGCAGCCCCGTGACAAAATTCCGTAGCCATAGGCCATGATTGGATGCATCATGACAAGCGATGAATTCTGCAGCCATAGTGGAAGAGGCTATAATAGTCTGTTTAGCACTCTTCCAAGAAATGGCACCTTCTGCTAAAGTATAAACATAGCATGCAGTAGATTTCGTGGTGTCTTTACATCCAACAAAATCAGAGTCGGTATATCATATGATTTCAAGCTTTTCCGACCTCTGATATACAAGCATGTGTCCTTTTTGTAAGGTTCGCCTTACCCTTGCAATACTAACAACACACACTATAGGGGGGTGAATAGTGTAATGGCAATAAAATTGTCCAATTAAAATCAAACTTGCAAATGCGGAATTATAAATGCAAGAAGAAATAATTGACACAATCAATCCAAACACAAACACAAGGAATTACACTGGTTCCCCAAACTTGGGTACATCCAGCCACACCAATATCCACTATAATCCCACACAGAGAAGTGAATACAAATCTCACAAGGAGATACCCCACAAAGAGGATTTATGCCCTACACAAGGACCCACCAACCCTACACAAGGGTCAAGACTCCCACACAGAGAATCGCTAACTCTCACTCAGAGAATTAGGGTTAGCCCTACACTAGGACACTAAACTCCCACAAAGAGAGTTATTCCCACTAAGAGAATATCCTAATCCCACAAAGAGATAACCTCTCACAAAGAGAGAAAGAGCTAATTCCCACAAAGAGAATTAGAGACACAAATTCACCAAGTAAAATAAATACTCTTACCTATGCCTTGAGATGCTTACTCATGAATGAATGCAAGGCAGGGAAGAGGATCTCAAAGTGTTGAGATATGCTTGAAAGCACTTGGAAGAATTCCATTGAGCTGGACTTCAATGCATGAAGATGAATGAGAGCTCTTGAGAGGGAATTGAGAGAGTTTGAGAGTGGCTTAAAGATCTCTTGAGATATTCAATAGCATCAAGAAGTATAAGAGATGGCAGCCCACTCATATATATAGGAACCCTATATCAAACCATAAAACCCAAGAAAACAGCCAAAGAAACAATTCTGCAACGGCTAGAAACTGGGCGAAAACGACAGGATCAGTCAACTAATGATCATAAGACAGTCGACTGATCAACGGCTAGAAAATATCCAACGGCTATAATCTGAGCCAGGACAGTCGACTGATGAAGACAGTACAGTCGACTGAGAACAGGACAGGTGCCTGTAAATCCTTCAACAGGCGACTGCTGCATGGGATGGAATAAAACAGAGAGCTGCACTCTTTCTCCAGTTAAGCACACATGTGACTGATGTCAATAATACAGTCGACTGTCTATTAGTCAGGCGACTGTAAAACCTTGTTCAATCGTCTGCTGAATAAGATGGAGAAAAGACAGAGAGATGCAAAGATTGCATTTACGCTACTCAGGCGACTGTAAATATACAGGCGACTGTAAACTGACCAGTAGTCGACTGTGCATAAAGCTCAAGTTTGAGTCAATTGAAATGTTGACTTGAGCTGTGCATATCAGGCGACTGTAGAAGGATCTACAGGTGACTGGAAATCACCCAGTCGACTGTGTTTCATTCATCAGGCGACTGATGGAAAGCCAGAGACTCCAAATAAGTCTTTGGACAAAGTGAACCTATTGGGTTGGATTCTATGATAATCCTAAGGCTCACTAAGATGGTTAAATGCATATGCAAGAATGAGTAAACCATCTAATAAGGCATTACACTAATCCTAGACTCAAAAGAGAGAGAAAGCAATAAAGTAAATTACATGGATTGCAATGCTTTCCTTAGAGTCTAAGTCTTCAATCTTGATGCCTTGATTGCTCTCCATCATCTCGAAGCTTTGGCACTCCTTGAGTCCAAGCAATGGTCCTTCTTCACTTGATGTCCATCCTTGCACCAAGTGATTAGTCTCCAAGAAATATATTCTTGAAATAAAACTGAGAGACTAAAACATGAGAGTTATTAGCAACAACATAATGTTGTGATCATCATCAAAATAAGATTGGTATGAAACACCAATACTCAACACTTTTGTCCTCTATAAGTACCGTAAGCCCCTTTTGGCTGCTTTCCAATGGTCCAATCCTAGATTGCTCAAGTATCTGCCAAGCATTCCTGCAATGTACGCCAAGTCTGGACGTGTACATACTTGCGCATACATGATACTCCCAACTATTGAAGAATATGGAATATCCTTCATTTGTGCTATCTCAATTTCACTCATAGGGCACTAATTGAGACTAAATTTGTCTTCCTTAGACATTGGGGTATCGCCTGGTGTACAATTTTTCATGCCAAATCTTTGCACAACCTTTTCAATGTAGGCCTTTTGTGATAATACAAGTATACCTCGAGAACGATCTCGATGTATTTGAATTCCTAATACAAAAGATGCATCACCAAGATCTTTCATCTCAAAGTTCTTAGCTAGAAAGTTCTTGGTTTCATGAAATAAGCCTTCATCGTTACTGGCAAGTAAAATGTCGTCGAGATATAAAACCAGAAAAGCAAATTTACTCCCACAGATATATACATTCATCAACCAAATTCATCTCGAAGCCAAATGAGATGATCACTTGATGAAACTTAAAATACCATTATCGAGATGCCTATTTGAGTCCATAAATGGATTTCTTAAGTTTGCAAACTGTATGCTTTGGGTCTCCCGACACAAAGTTTTTTGGTTGCACCATATAAATCACCTGATCAATGTCCCCATTAAGGAACACTGTTTTAACATCCATCTGATGTAACTCAAGATTAAAATGAGCCACCAATACCATTATTATCCTGAATGAGTCTTTCGTGGAAACCGGAGAGAAAGTCTCATTATAATCAATGTCTTCCTTTTGAGTAAAGCCCTTAGTGACAAGTCATGCCTTATATCTTTCCACATTACCTTTTGAATCCCTCTTGGTTTTAAATATCCATTTGCAACCAATGGGCCTCATATCTTTAGGTAATGGGACAAGATCCCAAACGTCATTGTCCTTCATTGACTTTATTTCCTCATTCATGGCATCTATCCATTTTACAGAGTTAGAACCATTTTTGGCTTGATGGAAGTTGATTGAATCATCTTCTATCACACCAATATCAACCTCATGTTCTTGGAGATATGCAGTATAGTCACTTGATATTGCACTTCTCCTCTTCTTAGTGGATCTCCTTAATGTTAATGTTTCCTGAGGTGCAAGGGGTTGTTCTCCTTGAATGGGAGGAGCAACAACATTGTTTTGAATGATTGTGTCTTGTTCTATACCAGGAATGGAATCTTGATCAATAACAGGATCACATGTGGGAATATCTACATATTCCTCTTCGAAAACCATGTCTCTTCCTAAATCTCCCCCCACAAACCCGGTATCCTCAAGAAATCTAGCATTTCCAGTCTCAAAAATGTTCTGATGTATGGGATCGTAAAATTTGTAACCCCTCGATCTTTCAGCATACCCAATAAATAGCAACTAATTGTCCTTGTGTCCAGTTTCTTTTCAGCAGGCCTATTAGGCCTTGCCTCAGATGAACATCCACATATGTGCATATGCTTTAGACTAGGCGTTTTGCCTGTCCAAAGCTCATATGGTGTTTTATTAGTTGCTTTTGTTGGGACCGATTTAGGATGTAAGCTGCAGTTTTTAATGCTTCTCCCTAGAATCTTTCTGGTAAAGAAGAATGACTAATCATACTTCTTACCATATCTTTAAGCGTTCTGTTTCGTCTTTCAGCTACACCTTTCATAGTGGACGAACCTGACATGGTGTACTGTCGGACAATACCGCATTCTTCTAGGAATTTAACAAACGGTCCTGGACGTTGTTCACCTGAACCATCATATCTGCCGTAGTATTCACCACCACGGTCAGACCTGACAGTTTTAATTCTTTTGCCTAATTGAAGTTCAACATCGGCTTAAAAATTTTTGATCGTGTCCAGAGACTGAGATTTTTCATGTATGGGATAAATGTAGCCATATCTTGAGTACTTGTCTATGAACGTTATAAAATATTGTTGACCATTCCATGCAACCGAAGGGAATGGTCCGCAAATATCCGAATGTATAAGTTCTAAGACGCCATTTGACCTTTTGGCTTCAAATCTCCTTTTATTAGTTTGTTTTCCCTTTATACAATTAATGCATACATCAAAATCTAAAAAATCTAAAGGTTTGAGAATATCATTTGACACAACTCTCTCAATTCTCCTTTAGGAGATGTGACCTAATCTCGTGTGTCATACCAAACCTGAATTTGCATCAGTTAATTTTCTTTTCAGCTTTACGTGCAAATGACTAAACGAGCATTTAACTTCAGAAATTCACTAAAAATTGTACACTTGCCTGATTTCAGCGTTCTTGGTGTCGTCGGGTTCGTCTCGATGGGTACTACGCTATGATGCAATCGGTTCGCTGGTTTGATAAAACAGATAATCAGATCAGATCCTTTCCAATTGTAACGAACATTAAAATGATTTCTAAGACGTTTAGAGATCCGTTTTATTAGGTTTTCTACATTACGGTGTGGGTTATAATATATTAAGGGGTAGATCTACTAACCGTTGACGTAGGATATATAGTCGAGGCGTAGCGAATGGCAGTGGCATGAACGGCGTCTAACAGCGACGAGTTCGCAACAAAGCTGCTGTTCGGGGTGTTTCTTGTCGCTGGGGGCTGTCGAGGGTCTGTCGATGGCTCTGAGGTTTGCAGGCGGGCAGATCTGCTGTCAAGTTGCACGGCAGCGAGGAGAGGAAGCGGTGGCTTGGTGGGCGTGGAGGAGGGTGAGATCCGAGATTTGTTGGCGTGGAGGAGCAATGGAAGCCACATGGTTGCTCGTGCGTGGGTCTGTGTGGTGGTGAAAGGAGGAGGCCGGCAGTTCTGGGCGGTGGTGGATGGTGCGCGCGGCTGCCGGCGACAGGGGGAGGCCGTGCAGCGACTAAACGGTGGAGGGGTCGGCTGCCTCTCCAAGGTGAAGGAGGAGAGGGGGAGGTCTGGGCACGGAGGGGGACTAGGCGGCGTCGGCGAGGGTGAGGGCGGTAGTGAGGAGGGAGGTCGCGTGAGGGAGGAGGGAGGTCACGTGAGGGAGGAGGCCGGGGTGAGGAGTTGGGTCGCGGGTGTGGGCGAGGGTGCGGCTCTTCTGGTTGCGTGGAGATGGGGAGAGCGGCTGTTTTGCATGGGGAAGAAGAGGCATGTGTTGTATATGCGGCTGCTGTGTATGCTGTAGGGAGAAGAGCTAGGGTTGAGCTTCTATATGTAGCCTTAGGGTTTGTTGTGGGGTTGAAAGTTAGCTGCAAGCGTCTTAGTGTAGGGCTGCCCGCTTTTATATATATTTTTTTGTTAAGGTTTAATAATAGGAGGGTGCAGCTAGGTCTAGGAAAACTAGGGTTTTATTATATTAGGAAGGATTCATTTGAGTTAATAAAGTTGATTAGGCAAATTAAAGTTGATATTATTAAGGATATTTTTTGAAAAGGAATATTAATAGGTTTTATTAGGATTTAATTTGGGAAGTTTTCAAAAAAAAACATTTGAATTTAAAAAGTTTTAACTTTTGGAATTTGAATTCGAAAATAAAATTGAAATGAGTACTAAAGAAATTGTTTTAAAGTTAATAATAAAAATAATAACTAATACGTATAAGGTTAGTAGCTGATACGGGTACGGGGTATGATACGTCTTAACTACGGATACAAAAAGATATACAACACGAGAGAATACGAATAAAACGTATCGTTAAAACTGATCGTTACATCCTACCCACCTTAAAGACAAGTCCGCCCTCGGAATTCCTAACAATCACTGTTCAGGAAACAGATGTGGGTAACACTCTCTCATCTCATCTTCTCTCTCTCAGGTGGATTCTCATGGCGAGTCATGTCGCCACATCACTCTAACAAGATCGACAGTCTTGTTCCTGAGTGTCTTCTAACGCATGTCAAGAATCTGCACTGGTTGCTGGTCATACGTCAGATCCGGACAGACTGTAAGCTCAGAGTAGCCCACAGAGTGAGATGAGTCACTGATATACCAATGAAGCTGACTCACATGGAAGACATCGTGAACTCCCTCCAAAGATGATGGCAAGGCTAAGCGGTAGGCTACCTCGTCAATTCTCTCCAGAACATCGAAGGGTCCGATGTATCTCGGGCTGAGTTTGTCGCGTTTCCCAAAGCAAATCACTCCTCGATTCAGGGAGATCTTCAGGAATACATGGTCTCCCGGTTGAAATTCTAGAGGACGTCGTTTAGCATCTGTCCAATGCTTATAACGGTCCTGAGCGATCCAAAGCTTGTCACTGATATCTCGAACAACGTCCACTGCTTCGACAATCATCTCCAGTCCCAATAACTCTCTACTCCAATGTCATCCCAGCTCAGTGGCGATCGACATTTTCTCCCGTAGAGAGCAGCAAATGGCACCATGCCAATACTCGCCTGATAGCTGTTGTTGTAGGAGAACTCCACCAGGTGTAGATGATCCTCCCATGAGCCCTTGAAATCCAGCATGCAAGCTCTCAGTATATCCTCCAAAATCTGAATGGCCCGCTCTGACTGGCCATCCGTCTGCGGGTAATACGCAGTGTTGAACTTCAGGCTGGTACCCAGATTTGTCTCCAGACTCTTCCAGAACTGAGATGTGAACCTCGTATCTCGATCTGATACAATGCCCATACGGTCTCTATGCAAGCGCATGATCTCCTACATAACATATTTCACATCACTATTGGTACTAGAAAGAGAATTACGAAGGGATGAGTTAGATCATTACCTCCATATACTTCCTTGCCAGTATTTCCGTGGATTGTCCTACTCGGAATGGTATAAAGTGTGCAGATTTGGTCAATCGATCAACGATGGTCTAGATTGTGTCATTCTGCCTGGTGCTCCGAGGTAAGCCAGTCATGAAGTCCATCACAATGTGCTGCCACTTCCACTCTGGAATAGGCAGAGGTTGTACAGTCCAGCAGTGCGATGATGCTCAACCTTCACTTGCTGACACACAAGGCACTTGGCAACACTCCGTGCCACACTTCTTTTCATCACGTGCCACCAGAAATTTTGACGAAGATCCTTGTACATCTTCGTACCTCTAGGATGAATAGAATAAGGCAAACTGTGAGTCTCATTCATCAACTCCTCTCTGATATCCCCTGTAGGTATGCAGATCCTACTACCATATCTCAAGGATCCATCCTCGTGAATCAGAAAATCTGTCCGGAGTCCTGCTTCGACCTGCTCTCTGATCTTCTTCAACTTAGCATCTCCAGCTTGAGCAGTCTTGATCCGATCCACAATCGTCGACTGAATCTGTATGTTCATCAACGATGAAGTGACTTCTGGTAGGACAGCTTCAACATCCATTTCTCGCAGATCCTGCTGCAATCTCCGCTGTGCTGTGAGAATCATCACTTTGGGCAGTCGACTCAAAGCGTCCGGTACGACATTCACCTTCCCTGGATGATACTGAAGGTCGATGTCATAGTCTGCTATCAATTCCAACCATCTGCACTGTCTCATATTCAGCTCTTTCTGAGTGAATATATATTTCAAACTTTTGTGATCAGTGAAAATTTTCACCTTCTCACTCAATAAGAAATGTCGCCAGATCTTCAAAGCAAAGACGACAGCGGCTAGCTCCAAATCGTGGGTCGGATAATTCTTCTCATGAACCTTCAACTGTCGCAAAGCATAAGCGACCACATGATTGTGCTGGTGCAGAACACATCCAAGTCCCATGCCCGATGCGTCACAGAAAATCTCGAAGCCTCTGCTTCTGTCCAGAATAGCTAGGATCAGTGCGGTAGTCAGTCTCTTCTTCAAAGTAGAAAAGGCTTGCTCACAAGAATTTGACCAACTGAACTTAACATCCTTCCTTGTCAACCTCGTCATCAGCTCAGCAATCCTCGAGAAGTCCTTGATAAACCTGTGGTAGTATCCAGCCAATCCAAGGAAACTCCTGATGTCCGATGCCAACCGAGGTGTAGGCCATCCACTGACTGCTCTGACCTTCTCCGGATCCACTGAGATGCCAGCTCCTGATACTACATGTCCAAGAAATACAACCTTGTTTAGCCAGAATTCACATTTGCTGCACTTGGCATATATTCTATGATGACGGAGCGTCTCTAATACCATCTTCAAGTGATCGGCATGCTCCTCCTCACTCTTCGAGTACACTAAGATATCGTCTATGAAGATCACCACGAACTTGTCAAGAAAGTCGTAAAAGATAAGGTTCATGAGATTCATGAACACAGCAGGAGCGTTGGTCACACCGAATGGCATGACAACGAACTCATAATACACGTACTTAGTCCGAAAAGCTGTCTTGGGCACATCTTTCTTCTTGACTCTGACTTGATGGTTTCTGCTCTGAAGGTCCAACTTCGAAAATAATCTCGATCCACCAAGCCGATCGAAGATATCATTAATACGGGGCAGCAGATACTTGTTCTTCATTATGATCTGATTCAGCTCCCGATAATCAATTTACATCCTTCTCGATCCATCCTTCTTCTTCACCAGCAAAACGGGTGCACCCTAGGGAGATACGCTGGGATGAATGAACCCTTCTCCAGTAGCTCATCCAACTGCTTCTTCAGCTCTTCCAGCTCTGCAGGAGTCATACGGTACGACGCCTTCGAAATTGGTTGAGCTCCTGGCATAAGATCAATGCCGAACTCTATCGCTCGATCGGGCGACAATCCAGAAATGTCTTTCGGGAAGACGTTTTCAAAATCTCTCACTACTGCTGGCTTCTCCGGTCCTGCTATCATGGATGCAACAGTCAATTTGTACAGCTGGGCCTGGAACTTGACAGGCCCAAGTGAACGTCCTCCACTGACGAAATCAAACACTGGGTGGTCAGGAATTTTGAATACCACTTTCTTCTGGTGACAGTCGATCGTGACATAAAAAGCTCCTAACCAGTCAATGCCGAGAATAGCATCGAAGTTGGGTGGGTCGTGGACAATGAAATCAGCATATAGTTCGTATCCACTAACCACCAACGGGCATGGTCTACAACCCAATGCAACCTTCACTACACCATTCCCAGTTGTAATATTCCAACACTTGGGAAGTGTGTAGGTAGGTATCGAGTGTTCGACTACGAACTTCCGAGATAAGATACACATGGAAACTGCAGAATCGAACAGGGTCAAGGCTGGGTGAGATGAAACTAAGATGACACCTAAGGTTAACATGCAACTAGATTAAACAAGGTTCTAACTAAGAAAACATAAATGCATAAATAAGGAAAGACTAGTCTAGAGGTTACCTGCAATCACGTCATCCTCAGCCTCAGCCTCAACGGCTGTCATAGTGAATGCCCGATGTTTTGACTGGTTGGCCTGCTGAAAGGCTCGATCCTACGATATCAGAGGTGGTCCTCGCTGTCCAGGTGCATGCACTATCTGCTGCGCAGCTCCAAGTGCTCAAGCAGGTATGGGTCAAGAACCACGGTGCAGTCCTTGGTAGTATGGGCAGGCGATCCACAGACCAACCACTGATCAACATCCTCCTGTAGTCCTTCTTCACATGGCCAAGCTTGCAACAGGAATGGCAAGTCAGCTGGGCTCGGTGGGGAATAGGTGTAGCTGGCCTCTTGAACTGGATGGTCTGAACTAGATGAACACCATGCCTAGGTGCACTCCTCAGCATCTCCATCGGGTGCTTTCTCGCCTGATGTGCCTTCTTCTGATTAGCGATCTACTCATGCCTCTTCGTAGCTAGCAGGACTTGCTCATGAGTGGTAAAGGTGCTCCTGGACAACACACTCTGTATGTTTATATCTAAGCCCTATAGAAAGCTATGTGCACAGTCCTTCGCGTCTACTACCATAGTAGGGACGAATCGACTCAGCATGGTAAACTTGGCCTCATGCTCGTCGACTGTCATGGTGCCCTGCTCCAGGTTGATGAAGCGCTGCTGCATCTCCCTCTTCACAGCCTTCAGGAAATACTGGGCGTCAAACCTCTGATGAAAAGCAGTTCATGGTATCAGCTTGGTCAGCCTAGTCTCTTCAGCATCCCACCAGTGACGGACATTAT
>JAULAV010004711.1:0-25000 GCA_030789695.1 Scilla litardierei | reverse complement strand
AGAAAAAAAGGGAAATGTTGAATGCACTAAGCAACTTCAATGCCCATGATTTGAACTATCTCTATGAGATGCCAAACCCTTGGAAATGAGAAAACTATGATATGACGTCATGTCTTACTTTCGCCTGCGCAAAACGATGCTCGCATGTGGTTTATTCAAATTTGATTAAAGAAAGTATCATGTGATTGACTTTATTCATGGATTGTGTATATTAATGGTCAAAATCATGTTGGAAAGCGTATTATTTAGCCACGCCATAAACGATCGATAGAATTACTATTTTTACTTATCATCCGACTTAATCGCTCTTTTTGCTAGGGACGAGCAAATCGCTAGTTGGGGGTGTGATTCGGATTAAATATTGCATATTTAACACCTCATTTAGCCCCATTTTGTGCATGTATGATACGTATTTGGTCTCTAATACAATCATATTTTCAATATCGTCATTTATTAGATAAAACTCTCATTCTATGCACAAAACAGAAATATATTGAGTATCTATGCTCTTTTAGTATTTTTCATATGAAGATCTCGATCTCACGATTCCAACGACTATTTATTCGTATTTTTCTGAGATCTGTGCTAATTACTATGAATATTTGAATGCAGAATACCAATTAAATGAAGAAATACGGTCGAAATATGCTTGAAATACGGCACAGATACGGTGCAGATACGTACGAGCCTTTTCTACAATATACAAGCGACATGGCACGATCTGAGCTGTCGATCGATCGATCATACGGTCACAAAAGAAGCAATGCGGAGGCCACGCCGTAGCGTGTGGGCCGTTGATATCGCATCGGACGGCTCACGACACCCCCACTGAAGCAAAGCGGATCAGCGCATTGCATGGACATGCTGTCAGTTCTTGACCATCAGATCAAGATCTGACGGCCCAGATCGGCTCCGACTCGTATTCGGATAGGAACGCATATAGCGGCGATGCGGCAGAATCAAGTCCGTTGATCTGATATCGAACGGTCGAGATGGGACGGTGAAATCGGGGTCGGATTCGTAAGCGAAGCGGGCGTGGATCTGCTAACACTGGACACGTGGCAGCCTGTGGAAAGATCCCGCTCGGATCAACGGCTCACATTTGCGCCGACAGATCGAAGTGGGTTTTATTCGAATTTTAAGCGGGTTTTGAATCCGCTAAGGCTTCAAACCCGCAATGCTCCTATATATATGTTATTTTAGGGGTTTGGGGGTATTCTGGTGTATTTGGGGCTCTAGGAGCCATATTTGGCCGTGAAATTTGGAGGTCCTAGAGACATATGCTAGGAGAAATTGTTGAAGGAGTTTGGGGTTCAATTGGAGAGTTTGGTAATATAATTCCTAACTTACTCTCGTATTTTGCGTATTTAGCATGTATTTTGAGTATTGATGATGTATTTGTTAATGAATATTGATTCTCTTCTCTCCATGCGTGGCTAATACCATCATGTGCTGGTTGTGATGTAGTTAGATCTTTGTAATCTTTGATTTTAATATCTTTTCGCCCTAATTTGAACGTTATATCGCGTATTTTGCTAATTTCTACACATAGTATTCAAGTATTATCGTTGTTGGTGTACTTGGATCGAATATGATCTTTGTAGACTTATACGTGGCGTGATCCTTGGGGATATTGTCGTGACCCTTACGGGCACATAAGCTTATTTTTCTCATGAAACTAGTACTTTATTCGATACTTAAGGAAAACCTTGATCGCGTCGGGATTTACTTCCAAAATAATGTAGTTTTACCGCAAGCGCACGGTCTAGTGGCAAGCGGGTATCGTATCCATAAGGAGGTGGTGTTGGCTCTAATCTATCTTAGGTTGGCTCAACTACGAAGGTTTATTGGTGGAGATGGTTATGGTATGATGTAATGGAAACGTTAATGGATGTCGGTGTCGATGATAAAGAAGTAGGTTGTGTATTCAATCAAATAAAAATTTCTAGGGCTCAAGAATCCTCACTATGGATTTTCGAGTAATCAATGTGAGTTATGAATTACCATGCAATTAAACTTGGTTTTAAGGTGAACTTGTCACAACTCTATGGAGAACCGATGCATACTGTCGCGCTTTTGTAGGTCTATAACAATCTAAATTAGAGCCTCGCTGTCGTGCAAGCCTAACCCAAACCACTAGCATTAAGATCGAGAATTATGTCCAATCCCAACTCAAGCTCGTTGTCGCACAACTTAAGTTCAGATCTAGATCGTGATAGTTCGTACTCGTTCACCGTCGTGCAACGAATATCAGTATAGGAGAACAATAAAAATGCTAGCTTTGGTCGCTGTCGTGCACCAAATCCAGGAAATTTCGATTGTAAACCTAAATCGAATATCTAGGGCTTTTCTTAGATCAAGATCCTCTGTCGAGCTCTCAAGATCCAAGAGAAATCCCTATCTATACGTAGTAAATTAATTACAATCTAACCCTTTAACAAGTTTAGCAACATAGGTTTTCAATAGATTTCACATATCAAACCCTATATCTTAGGGTTCATCCCTTTCCCTAGAACAAAGATCAACCAAGCATAGCAATAATGATATAGAAATCAATATGAAACATTGCTTGCATGTAAAAAGATATCAAATCAATGATTCAAATAACAATAACAAAGATACTTAGCTTTTTTGAAGAAATCCAATCCAAATACAAGCTTTTAGATCCAAGAGGGGCCTACGGCATGGTCTAACTTCTAAAAAGTCTCCAAAAAATAATAGGAACTCCCCCTCTAGTGACGGCTATAATTCCTATATATAGTCCCCTCAAAACCCTTGAAAATAACCCAAGAAACCCTCTGAAATTTGTGCCCAAAGTCAGCTCTGGCCGCAACATAAGTTTTGGGCCCGCACCTGCTCGGCTGAGTAGAACACAGCTCGGGCCAAGTAGCGATTTCAGCACTACAATGTCAACTTGCAGAAATTCTCCAGATTTCATCCGACATCCGATTGGCACCTTCTTGGTGGTGTTGGAACCGTCATGAAGTCTACTATCCATAAAAAATATGAGAAAAATACTTTGCCAATTGGAATGATAGTAGATCTCAAAATAGTGAGAGGCTGTCTGAAAATCTGGGCGCTCATGCCACTCGGGCGAGTAGGATTTCTCACTCGGGCGAGTGGACTTCCAACTCGGCCGAGTAGGATCCACTGCATACCTCCAGAAAGTCAGAGAGTCGGCTTCGATTTCTTCAGAATTTCTGACTCCACTCGGGCGAGTGGAGTTCTTACTCGGACGAATGGAAATTACCACTCGACCGAGTACACTTTGGCACTCAGGCTTGGCAGATGTTGGCGTATATGTGTTACTCGGGCGAGTATGCTTCTTCACTCGGGCGAGTGGGTCGCGTCACTCGGCCGAGTGGCCTATTTCTGAACTCTGTTCTTCTCTTCATCGCCTCCTCGTCAATTCTTTCTATTTCCTTCTTCTTCCACTCATCCTCCAGCGCCGTTAACTCCTTGATAAGGCCATGGGTGATGCTCTGGCCCGCGTACAGGTCCTCTAGGCTCATTTTTGCTCCCGATTGCTCCATATTTCCTGAAATCAGACAAAAACAAGAAATCGTGAAAAGTATCGAAATATCGTCGAATAATCGTGAAAATCGCGATATGAGCAATCGAAATGGCGTTTGAATATGCAGGAATAACGTGTAAAATACGAGCCTATCAAAATCCCCCAAGCTTACCTCTTACTCGTCCTCGAGGAAGACGAATATGAAGCTCACCGGGGGTGGGGGGGTTAAAAATAAGAATACGAAAGAGAATATGAAGTGGAAGGAATCGCTAGATTATTCTCTCAGATCTCAAGCCATAAGCTACACATCACGATAACTCGGAAAACACGAATCAAATGCTATAAAGATTTCATATCTTACTTAAACATGGTACTTGCAAGCTTTTAAGAACAACAAAATGGAATTTCTAAATTCATACAATCAATTCATATCCACATCACGCATTTCATACATTTTAATATACAAATCATTAGCAACGCACTTTTCAATCAAGAGTTATAACAGAAGCATATCAGAATCATACCAAGCATGCAATGGAGAATGGAATAAATCATGGCATTCACATATTTATATCGAATCATAAGAAATCTCTGTAACTAAAGTATTTTGATAAGTTTCAGCATTATCAAACTTTCCCATTCGTGCACCTCTCCGCTCTAATGTCGCACTCACTCATATGGTCAAGTGAATTCACCCCCCCTAAGCTTAGCTTGAGGCATCGCATCGAAAGAAATATGATAGTGGAAAATGGGATTTTTGCCTTGCTTTTTCCAAGTATTTTGTGGCTCCAATAATGAGATAGAGAAATATTTTTCTTTTTCTGTTTGAACTTTTTGTTTCTCATTTTTCTTTTTGGATTTTTGCAGGAGCTATATGATTTGTATTTTTGGTTTTTGGCTGCTTTTTAGCTTTTTGTACTTTTTGGAGCTAACTTTTTTCTTTTGTAGGGATTTTTTGGAAAATAGATGCAATATAAGTAGGCTTAGGAAGTGAACTCAAGTGACATGTAGAGAATAAAAAGATATAGGTGGAGAAGGAAATGGTGTAACACTCGGTTTACTCTAAGATGTGCACAAATGGTTAAATAAGATAATACATCAACTAAACTCATATGTAAGCATGGATATTCTCAATTATTTCAATAAATAGTGAAGTCAAGCAGTAAAGAGTTTAATCATATCAATCATGCAACAGAAGGTGAATAAGACAATAAGGCATATGCTTCTGTTATACAATTGATGCGTGAATCTTGGTGCACTTCCAACAAAAGCATACTAAACACTAATCCATACATTCAGCTTCAATTAATATCATGCATTCATGTAGATGAATCATCAAAAGAATATATAAGCAAGCACATGAATATCAGGATACTGAAATACTCCAAATAGCATGGCAAGAGTAGTAAGCATCGTGATGGCTACTAAATTAATAAGAGATATCATCATAAGGAACATATCTAGCAAAGGAGGAAAAGAAAATAAAGAAATAAAAATAAACGAGAGGAAAGAAAAGAAAAACAATCACACAATATGATGCATGAACACACATAAAAGGAAATAAGATGGAAAAATCAAAAAGATGATGCAAAAATTTTGAAAATTTCTAAAAACCCAAAACATAAAGTAAAAGTGTAACTAAATGGCATTGAAATGCACCCCCAAGTTTAAACTTCACATTGTCCTCAATGTGATCATAATGGAGGAATATGAGGAACAATGATAAATAGGGGGGAATGAAAAATGATGAAATGAATGACATGAAATCCTAATGCAACTACATGCATATACAATGATGCATGAAAGCGCCTTCTCCCAAGCTTATACCAAACAATCCTATTGAAATGACTCGATCAAAAATATTACGGCTTTGCTAAGCGAGATCGAGTCAAACGAATAAGAATGTGAGTATTCACTTGAAAGAGATGCTCGATGGGTGGTGAGCAAAAAGGATGTGACACATTAAAATGTGAAGATGGCAACTAATATAGCATATAAAGGGTTTGGGGTGTAAAAGATTATTGTTGCCGTCAGATGAGGTGATATTTATTCAAAACTGACTAATCAAGCAAATCTAGACGGTCCTCTCGCTGTCGAGGGGATTCGTATTTATTTAAAGCAAAAAATACTACAGTACTAGGATTAGCATACACCTGATTCAAACGATGGATCTAGAATCTTTAGCTGTGCAGGTAACTGTTCCAACTGCACTTTCCGTGGATCCGCCAGATGCGTATCTCCACGAACACCAACGAACTCCAGCAATGCATCCTCTAGCATTCCTACAAGGACTCCACCTGAACCCTGCAGAGAATAGGATGCATCAGTTCGCTGAAAAAATTTTACCCTCATAATAAAAGTATTCCAAAGAGGATCGTCTATAGAAATATATGAAATAAATAGTAGTGGACGATACTTCCTTGGAAATAATTCAATATCCTCATGTGTTGTGATAGCTATCTCTGTGGTGTCCTCTCTCAGCTGCTCAAGTAACTCTAGATCATAAGTGTGGGCCTCCTCGACAGGTTCGTCAAGCTGTGACATGTCCAAGCATACCTCCGGTATATAATCGTATGTGTGCTGCAAAAGGTACGACGTGTCAAAAATATCTGAATCAAAATACTAACTGTATATGAGCTCACTGCGTATACCGGCCGCTACACCCTGGTGTCCTCCCTGATCAAGCACTGAGCTCACTGCCTCTCCGATGCTGGTCAGGTACAGGCTCAGGGGTTCCCCATCCTTGGGATTGAAGAGGAGTGGGGGGCTTTAGAGGTACTCCTTCAATTCGGTGAACGCCCGAGTGCAGCTTTTGTCCCATTCTATAGCTTTCCTCTTTCCAATTGGCTCGGCAAGGGCCTTCCTCAGGACCCTGAAGAATGGGAGTGATCTCTCCGCTGATTTGGATAAGAAGCGTCCTAAAGAAGCGATCCACCCATTCAGCCTTTGTAGTTCTCGGATCGTCGTCGGCTCTTTCATATTGATCAGAGCCTCAATCTTGTCCGGGTTGGCTTCGATGTCGTGGTTGGTGAGCATGAAGCCTAGGAACTTTTTGAACCTCACCCTGAACGTACACTTCGTGGGGGTACTTGAGTCTGATGTTGTGTCTTTGCAATTGTTCGAAAGTATCCCGGAGGTCGGCGATATGGTCGGTAAGGTCCTTGGATTTGACCAGCATATCATCTACATAGACCTCCAGATTCCTTCCAATCTGAGAGCCGAAGACCCCATTGACCATCTGTTGGTGGGTCGCTCCCGCATTCTTCAGATTGAAGGGCATCTTTTTGTAGCAGAATGTCCCGTGGTCAGTAATGAATGACATCTTCTCCATGTCTTCCGGATCCATTTGAACTTGGTTGTACCCGGAGTAGGCGTCCATGAAGCTGAGTATCTCGTAGCCCGAAGCGTTATCCACGAGATGATCGATGCGAGGTAGCGGGTAGCTGTCCTTAGGGTAGGCCTTATTGAGATCAGTGACGTCTATGCACATTCGCCACTTGCCGCTGGACTTCTTCACCATTACAACATTGGCTAGCCAGTCGGGGTACCAGACTTCTCTGATGAAACCTGCTTCGAGAAGACGCTCCATTTCCTCAGCTGTAGCCATCACCTTTTTGCCGCCCAAGTTCCTCTTTTTTTGCCTGATTGACTTGAAGTTGGGGTCGACGTGCAACCTGTGGGTGATCGCCTGGGGGTCCATGCCCGGCATGTCGTCTGGTGACCAGGCAAAGATGTCCAGGTTGACCTTCAAGTACCCGATCAACTCGTCCCTCAGGGCCAGATCAACTTCCAATCCGATGGATACGAACCTGCCGTCTAAGCCCGTGATGGGAACGAGCTCTGGCTCCTCTATGGGGCGGGTCTCGAATTGCCCTAGTCGCCTCTCCGATCGAGTAGGTCCATCGGGTCGTATCGCTCTATGCCGCGCCCCTCATCGAAAAATTGGTAACAGGTCTTGGGTCTCGCCTGGTTGCCTTTGACCTTCCCAACCCCCCTCGGGGTCCGGAACTTGACCATTTGATGGAGGTTCAAGACCATGGCTCCGACCGCGTTGAGGAGCGGCCGGTCGATTATCCCATTATACGTTGACCTGATCCTCAAGGCCATAAACTCGATGGTTAGAGTAGTTGAGTGGGACGGCTCCCCAAGCGTGCGGGGAGGCAGATCATTTCCACGATGGGTGTGAAATGTCCTGTGAAGCCCACTACGGGGCCCGAACAAGGTTCAAGGCTTTCAGCCCGCGGTCCCATTTTCTCCAAAGTTGACATGAACAGGATGTCGCATGAGCTTTCCGTGTCAACGAGCAGCGGCCGGACCAGGACGTTGACAATGACGGCCGATATGACTTGTGCATCATCATGCGGCGGCTCTACCCACTTCAGGTCCTCCTCAGAGAAGGAGATGGGCCGAGAGTTGTCCCCAGCTTTCTCACGGTTTATGCCCATTGTCGTGGCCCGTGGTGTGCTCGGCTCCTCTATTCGGGGCAGGCGATGGGTGGTTGCGGCCTTTCCAGGGCGGTCACTGGCAGGCCATGGCATCGGCGTAGCTGCCGCCGCATTCCTGTGCCCACTGGTGCATGGCCGAGTCATCTTTGGTGTGGTTTTTTGACGTGGGTGTAGATTTCAGTCGTTCCCACAGATGGCGCCAGATGTTTTTGGGTATTTTCTCGCCACAGTTTGGAAGTCTCGAGGGTCGGAGGTCAACGTGGTCATGTGAAACACGTACATCCTCCGAGATCGGGTAGCGGCACATTCGCTCTGTTGGGAATGCATGGGTCCACGCGTCGGTATCCTGAAGGGTAGCTTCAGGAGAGTGACGGCCTCCTCGAGTGGGGAGTCGAACGAGCTCGGGATCGAGACCGTTCAGCTCCGTTGGATGAAGAAGCGAAGGGTAGCCTCAGCGGGGTGAAGTCTCCTTGACCTGCACGGACGAGAAAGCTCGTCGAGGGGTCGAACCTTGGTTCCGAATAAGTTCCCTCCGAAGCCTAAGTCAAACACGATCTGAAGGATGCTCGGTGGGATCGAGTGTGGTTCACGGAGAGACCGATACACGAATCCTCAGGCCGGTCGTGGAGGAGAATTATGAGGTGGAAGACACGATCGTAGGGGGAATAATAACTGAGTGTAGAGTGTTCCAAATTCGGTCCCTTCATCTTTCGATCTTCAGGTCTCTTGTAGGGATTGAACCGCCCACGTCTCCCTCCTCCTCCCCCATTTTCGCCCCACGTCTGCTCCTCTTTCATGCCCCTTGATGGGCCATGAAGGCGAGCGTAATGGTGATTCAAGTGGGCAAAATCCAGGGGGTAGCTTCCTTAACTACCAAATGTCAGCGTCTCCTTAATGTCGACTTTGGACCGGAGTCATCAGAAGTGCTCGTAGGGCCACTGGTCCATGGCCTAATCTTCCTCCGGCCCATTGTAATGGTCTGTTTTCGCTTGCATGCTTTGTCGTGCACGTAGTCTTGTTCGTGCACATATTTATTTTAGACGTTGTCTGTATCCGAACCCTATAGTGTGATTTGTCGTTATGACCCTCTCTGAGAGTATTAAATTGTGGAATTAATTTGGAACGTCATTTCACGGGTCGTTCTCCCACGATTTGACTTTATTTGACGAGACGTCACGACTTTCACTTTTGTCGCAAGGCCTTTTTATTTTTAGTTCCGTTTCTCGTCATCGAACTTGTGATCTGTCTTCTCTGTCTTCTTTCTCTCGTCGTCCCGGTCACCCTAATATTTATTTCACTATTTTTGAGCTTCGTTTGACCTACTATCACTTTTTGCCAACTTGAATAATGTTTTAACCCTAAGTTTTACCTAGATTAATCCCTAATTATTGATTAATAAAACTTACATCAGAAATTGACTTAGTCCATCTTCATTCCCACCTTGGCCACACACACACGCAAGAGGGAGAGAGAGAGGTGTGGTTAGTTATTTTGTTATTATAATACTTTTTATTATAACACTATTCCTATAAGAAACAACTCTAACCTATGAGTCTATGACCTAGCCCCCACTACCCACGTGATCAGCACACACCCTATTAAATAGCCCTAGGTCTAAATTATTTTCATAGCAAAGCATGCGCCACCGGCCCTAGAAATATTTTTCTCCACGCAAACACCCCAGAGCCCGCTGCTTCTTGCGTTCTCCGGCCAAGCCGCCGTCGCCGGACCTCCTCTCTCCCTTCCCCGACCTTCATCCTCCCTCCGTGCCACCGTGAGTCCCCTCTAGGCACTGAAAAGAGCCCCGCAGTCACTGCAGCAGTCGCAGCAGCGAACAGCAGTCGTAGCCGTCACTGCCGGCCGCTGCAGCGCCGCCCGCGACCCCCGACCGCCGCTGCCGCCTCCCCACGACGTCCTCGCTCCTCTACCTGCATATAACGACAGAGAACAAAGCTACATGAGGATATCTTAGTTTTTTAAAAAAAAACTGTTAACAGTGGTTGTTTTAATGAACTGATAGGATTAGTTATAATTGGTTTTTATCACTACATGTTATGATTAATATTTAGGTTGGATGTTAAGATAAACATACTGCATGTTTTACTACCGAAGCACTAGAGGTTAGCATGTGGTTTAATCCTGTTAGGGTTCAATATACTGATTGGTTTTTAATGAAAAGGGTGCTGTTTTTGTTTGTTAGATCAATTATTAAGGATTGATGATATATTTTAGGGCTATATGTTAGTTTTATCTACAGCACGTTTTGATGTTGGGATGTTATTTCATGTTGGTTGCTGTATGTTTGGGCATGCACAGATCTATGTTTTTTTAGCCTAAGTCCTATTTCTCACATCCTCTTTTAAACATCCTGTTGAAGACCATGTTAGTGTAATGGTTTCAAAAATAAAATAAAACGTAGACTGTGCTTCAGAAATTGTATAAGCTTGCAATAATTTAGTTAGTTGAGATTTTTAGATTAATATAAGAGTTTGTAATATAAACTGTGTTATGTTCTTCATGCCCATTAGTTTTAGTTGATGTTAATGTCATGCTAGTTAGGGTTAGGGGTGTTAGTTGTTAGTTGGTTATATGAAATGCAAATGGATGTTAGTTAGTTAGAATTGTTCTTTTGAAGACAGTGTTACTTTTATATAACATGTTAATGACGTGGTAAAGTTAGTGAATTAGTAACAACATGTAGTGTTAGTATGAACAGTAACTCACACTGGAAGTAAACTCTTATTAATTATTGGGATAAGATGCTAGTTGCTAAAACAAGTTATTTTTCCACTTAACTGATATCGTAATCCGATAACGCAGAAAACGTATGCGCTTTCTGTACGGACTCGTCGACACCAAGAACCCCAGGATCAGGCAAGTGAAACTTGCCAGTTCTTTGTTTAGGATGTGCTTTAGGCCATTTCTTGTTTTAGGCATAAAAGAGACTAGGCGACGAAATGATACTCGCCTAGACGCAAATTTTAAGATCTAGCTTGACAACGAAGCTAGATCTGTCACCCTGCCATGTCATTCATGCATCTCTACCTGTCACGTTTAAATTCCTTACCTGTACGCATTTAAATTACAACTTGCCATGCCATGTCATCCATGCTTAAGTGTTGCATTCGTAGCACACGCTACGTACTTCCTTGTTCAGCCTAGGCACCTGCATTGCAGGCACAACCTTATGCCAAATACACTTCTTGGCTCGTGATCCAGAAGCGGGCTACATGTGTTGGTCAAAAGCCAATGCTCGATACACGTGGAGGGGTAGGGATAAGCGATCACTTGAGCATATGAGTTGGCCCGTACAGCCACTCCAGCCAAAAGGCGTAATCTCTGAGCACGGCGTGTTTACTTGACTTGTGAAATCCTTGTGATTGTTTAGTAGCTTGCTACCCATGCCATGATGTACTTGTGCCTTGTTAAACTTGCTTCCATGTCATACTTGTCGCATTTATTTAATTGTTGCATCCATACTTTAAAATGTCATGGCAACACACATTTTTAGGACTGCTAGGTTGCTTTACTTTCCTTTTAGCTTCCTTGCACAAAGTCTTTGTAGACTTTGCTGACATGCGCCCTCGTCTCTTTGGGTGTCGCATGTTAGTTGCTGAGCCAAAGTCCGTTGCTGAGGACGAGGAGTTCGTGGACATTGAGCCTGGGTCCACCATTGACGTGGAGTACGAGGACACCGTCGACCAGTCGTAGAGTTTTCCTTCGTCGTTACTTTTGCTTAGTCTGTTGTTAGGTTGTCGGTGAGTAGCACCTTTCTTTCTGTACGTTGATTATTTCTGTCGGTCATGCTTGGGCCTTTTAGACTCTTTTCTTTTAGCCTGGTGGCTTTTCTGGGATGTTGAAATTTATCATGGAAATTCTGAGATTGAATAATTTGATTATCTGTCTCCTTCTTTTATTATTATCTTTGTTCTTCTACGCACTTGCAGGGACCTTTACGTTGTTATTCCAGACGCTTTACAGACTGGAGCCTCACACCTCCAAGTCTGAGCGGACCTCATCACACCTCGACTCCATTTTAGGGAAGCGGGTCGTGACAGGTTTTGTTGGTGGCCCATGCAGGTCCTCTTGCAACTGCGAATTATCGGAACAAAGATAATAATTATAGAATGTCCATTAAATAAATTAAAACATCCAAGTCTCAAGCTTTGAGTCTAATTTAATTCGTTTTTTATGTCATTAGATGGCTGGAAGACGACAGACCCGAGCTGGTGGTGGGCCTGCCTGTGATGCGGTGCCTGATAGAGAGCCCACCACTGCTGAAGTGATGAGGATGATGCATCAGATGATGCAGGTGCAGCAGGGCAAGCTCCAAAATGCCCCTCGCTTCGAGCCGGGAGCGAAGCAGTTTCGGGAGCTGGGCCCGACTTATTTTGATGGACCTGAAGGACCGTTGGCTGCAGAGGAGTGGATTCGGAATACTGAGCATAATCTGAGGATGTCGAAGAACAACCCTGCTAGATGGGTTGATTTGGTGAAGAAACAGCTTAAGGATAATGCTCGCAGCTGGTGGGATGCAGAGGAGGAGTTGTTGGTTAGACCTATTCCTTAGGCTACTTTCAAGGCTAGGTTCGATGAGGAGTATTTCCCAAAGGCTGCCAGGAGGGAGATGTTGCAGCGATTCATTGATCTGAAGCAGGGAAATCTCTCGGTGGACCAGTATCATCAGGAGTTCACCAGGCTGAGTCGCTTCGCACCGAAGATGGTGGAGGAGGCCGAGGAGAAAGCTCAGAGGTTTCTACAGGGTCTTTCCTTAAACTTGCAGAGCCTGATGTCTTCGTCAGATTTGGAGTCGTATCAGAAGTTGCTGGTAGCTGATAGGAGGCATGAGCGGATTGCGAGCCAGAAGAGAGGACAGACTTCTGGAGCTGGGAAGAGGCCTATGGAGCAGGTCAGAGCAGTGGTTAGGCCTGGGTTCAAGCCTAACCAGTCGGTGCAGTTCAAGAGGCCAGGTGGGCCTACTCTGAAGACTTGCCATTTCTGCGGCAAGACTGGGCATGTCAAGGAGCAGTGCAGGAAGATGTTGGGACAGTGCCTTGTTTGTGGTGATCCTGCTCATGTCGTGAAGGATTACCCGAAGTCTAGACAGCCATGGAAAGGACCGGTTGCAGCTCAGCCGTTGCAGCAGAGAGCACCTATACCTGCTGGACATGGGACAGCCCTTGTTCCACAGAAGCAGGCTTTTCAGCAGGCTATGCAGCCGAGGAGGCAGGCTTTCCTGATGACTGCAGTTGAGGCTGAGACCGAGGATGAGGTTATTGCAGGTAACCCTCAGTCTAGTTGTTTTCCTTTCCTTAGTTGATCTTATTTGATAGAAATTGTTTGTTGTTTGAATATGATACGTTTGCTAGAATACGATTTGATTGTTAGACTGTTTGTTAGGTGTGATTTTGGTGTGCACATTTCCTACACGAGTCCTCTTCGACTCGGGTGCATCGATGTGCATTATATCTCGGAGCTTCGTGGACAAGCATTCCTTGTCGACTTCCCCTCTTCCCAAGAGTTGGGATATCGTTACAGGGAATGGGTGATCTCAGTGCATCGTGGTTGCACGTCTTGTCCGTTGGTGGTCTGTGGACATGAGCTTTACGCTGACTTTATTGTCCACGACATCATCAACTATGATGTCGTCCTTGGGATGGACTGGCTTGGGAGTTTCTACGCCACGATCGGTTGCCGGTGGAAGAAGGTGGTATTCGAGATTCCTGGTCATCCGGTGTTTGAGTTCAGCCGAGGTAACAGTTTGCTTGGCCCTGTCAGGTTTCGGGCCAAGCCGGTGGAGATTGTTGCCATGCAGATGGAGCATAGTAGACCAGCTGTGGTGCGAGAATTCGACAGCGTCTTCCCCGAGGAGATGTCTGGACTGCCGCCCGATCGAGCCCTTGAGTTTTCAATCGATCTTATTCCAGGAGCGCAGCCCATTTCGAAGGCACCGTATCGTATGGCTCCAGCTAAGTTGGAGGAGTTGCGTAGACAGCTGGATGAGCTATTGCAGAAGGGTTACATTAATCCTAGTGTGTCTCCATGGGAGCACGGGTGTTGCTGGTGAAGAAGAAGGATGGTTCGCGTCGTATGTACGTGGACTACAGGGAGCTAAATGCCGTGACCATCAAGAATCGATATCCATTGCCTCGTATAGATGACATCTTTGATCAGCTTGGAGAATCGAGAGTGTTCTCTAAGTTGGACCTGAGGAGTGGCTATCACCAGCAGAAGGTGAGGAAGGAAAATATTCAGAAGACAGCGTTCAGGATGAAGTATGGTCACTACGAGTTCGTGGTTATGCCCTTCGGCGTAACCAATGCGCCTGCAGTTTTTATGAACCTAATGAATCTGATCTTCTACGACTTGCTAGATAAGTTCGTCGTTATCTTTATTGACGACATCTTAATCTATTCAAGGTCGGAGGAAGAGCATGCTTCGCACTTGAGGACAGTATTGGATATTTTGAGGAAGCATCGTTTGTATGCTAAGTATTCCAAGTGCGAGTTCTGGCTTGATAGGATTGCTTTTCTTGGACACATGGTGTCAGGAGATGGAATATCGGTGGATCCTGAGAAGATTAAGGCTATCAGAGACAGTCTGCGTCTGAGATCTGGAGTTTCCTTGGGCTTGCAGGTTATTATCGGTGTTTCATTAAGGACTTTTCTTGGATTGCTGAGCCGATGACCAGACTGACGAGGAATGATGTATCTTTCGTCTGGTCCGATGATTGTGAGAAGGTCTTTTCTGCTCTGAAGAAGAGGTTGACGACTGCCCCTGTTCTTGCTGTGCCAGATCGGAGTGGAGGATTTGAGATCTTTTGCGATGCTTCTGGCAAAGGTCTCGGTTGTGTTTTACATCAGCACGGACACGTGGTTGCGTATGCTTCTCGTCAGCTTAAGGCTCATGAGAAGAATTACCCGACGCACGATTTGGAGTTGGCTGCAGTCGTATTTGCGCTTAAGATTTGGAGGCACTTCTTGTTGAATGAGAAGGTGAAGATCTTCACCGATCACAAAAGCTTGAAGTAAATCTTTACACAGAAGGAGCTCAACATGCGACAACGTCGATGGTTGGAGCTCATGGCAGATTATGAGATCGACTTGCAGTATCACCCTGGCAAGGTGAATGTGGTTCCGGATGCGCTGAGCAAACTTCCAGTTGTAATGATGTTGACTTCGCAGTGGAGGTTGCAGCAGGATTTTTGCGAGTCTGGTATTGAGATCGTGCTTCCTGGAGAGGCTTCATCGTTGATGTGTATGCAGATACAGTCGATGATCGTGGATCGGATCAAGGCAGGTCAGGCCGGAGATCCGAAGCTGGTGAAGATTCGGGAGCAGGTAGAAGCCGGTCTGCGGACTGACTTCTTGATTCATGGAGATGGTTCGTTGAGATTTGGAGACAGGTTGTGTGTGCCAGATGGAGATATTAGAGAGGAGTTGTTGGTAGAGGCACACAGTTCGCCGTATTCTGTGCATCCTGGTGGTACCAAGATGCACAAAGATCTTCGTCTGAACTATTGGTGGCATGGTATGAAGCGGAGTGTGGCTCGGAGCGTAGCTAAGTGCTTGGTCTGTCAGCAGGTCAAGGCAGAGCATCAGCGTACAGCGGGTTGCTACAACCGCTTCCGATTCCGGAGTTGAAATGGCAACACATCACTATGGATTTCATGACTGGACTACCTTGGAGTCCGAAGCAGAATGACGCGATTTGGGTGATCGTAGACCGATTGACCAAATCTGCGCACTTTATTCCCTTCCGAGTAGGACAGTCCACTGAGACGCTAGCGAGGAGATATATGGAGGTAATTATTTTACTCTCCGTTTTATTTCCTTTTTCTAGTTTAGTTAGTGATGTAACGTGAATCGTGCAGGAGATCGTATGACTTCACGGAGTCCCCGTGAGTATCGTGTCTGACAGAGACACGAGATTCACATCTCAGTTTTGGCAGAGTCTACAGAAGAGCTTGGGTACGAGTCTGAGTTTCAGTACGGCGTACCACCCGCAGACGGATGGCCAGTCCGAGAGGACGATTCAGATTTTGGAGGACATGCTGAGAGCGTGCATGTTGGACTTCAAGGGATCTTGGGAGGATCATCTTCATCATGTGGAGTTTACCTACAATAACAGCTACCATGCGAGTATTGGCATGGCGCCATTCGCTGCGTTATACGGGAAGAAATGTCGATCGTCACTTAGCTGGGATGACATTGGAGATCGGGAGCTGTTAGGACCAGAGATGATCGTGGAGGCTATGGATGTTGTGAGGAACATCCGGGAGAAGCTGAGGATCGCACAGGACCGTTTCAAGCATTGGGCTGATGCTAAACGGAGGCCTCTGGAGTTTCAGCCAGGAGATCACGTCTTTCTGAAGATTTCTCCGAACCGCAGAGTTATCCGATTTGGGAATAGAGGCAAGCTGAGTCTGAGGTACATTGGGCCGTTTGACGTCCTGGAGAGAGTTGGAGCGGTGACTTATCGCTTGGCGTTGCCGCCGTCACTGGAGGGTGTTCACGACGTATTTCACGTATCTCAGTTATGTCAATACGTCAGAGATCCGTCCCATGCTGTGGATTTCTTGGAGATCACGGTTCGTCCGGATCTATCTTATGATCAGCAGCCAGTTGAGATTCTGGATCGACGACAGAAGCAGCTGAGGAACAAGACTGTCGACTTGGTTAGAATGCAGTGGCGTCATGGTTCCCCTGGGGAGTCCACCTGGGAGCGTGAGGATGATATGAGAGAGCGCTTCCCGCACTTGTTTCCGAGCAGTGATTGATGCTGATTCCGAGGACGGAATCATTCATAAGGTGGGGAGGATGTAACGGTCTGTTTGTACGCTTTGTCGTGCACGTAGTCTTGTTCGTGCACGTATTTATTTTAGACGTTGTCTGTATCCAAACCCTATAGTGTGATTTGTCGTTGTGACCCTCTCTGAGAATATTAAATTGTGAAATTAATTTGAAACGTCATTTCATGGGTCGTTCTCCCACGATTTGACTTTATTTGACGAGACGTCACGACTTTCACTTTTGTCGCGAGGCCTTTTTATTTTTAGTTCTGTTTCTCGTCATCGAAATTGTGATCCGTCTTCTCTGTCTTCTTTCTCTCGTCGTCTCGGTCACCCCAATATTTATTTCACGATTTTTGAGCTTCGTTTGACCTACTATCACTTTTTGCCAACTTAAATAATGTTTTGACCCTAAGTTTTACCTAGATTAATCCCTAATTATTGATTAATAAAACTTACATCAGAAATTGACATAATCCATCTTCATTCCCACCTTGGCCACACACACACGCAAGAGGGAGAGGGAGAGGTGTGGTTAGTTATTTTGTTATTATTATAATTTTTATTATAACACTATTCCTATAAGAAACAACTCTAACCTATGACCTAGCCCCCACTACCCACCTGATCAGCCCACACCCTATTAAATAGCCCTAGGTCTAAATTATTTTCACAGCAAAGCATGCGCCGCCGGCCCCAGAAATATTTTTCCCCATGCAAACAACCCAGAGCCCGCTGCTTCTTGCGTTCTCCGGCCAAGCCGTCGTCGCCGGACCTCCTCTCTCCCTTCCCCGACCTTCATCCTCCCTCCATGCCGCTGTGAGTCCCCTCCAGGCGCCGAAAAGAGCCCCGCAGCCGCTGTAGCAGTCGCAGCAGCGAACAACAGCCGTAGCCGTCGCCGCCGGCCGCCGCAGCGCCGCCCGCGACCCCCCGACCGCCGCTGCCGCCTCCCCACGACGTCCTCGCTCCTCCACCTGCATATAACGACAGAGAACAAAGCTACATGAGGATAGCTTAGTTTTTTTAAAAAAAAACTGTTAACAGTGGTTGTTTTAATGAACTGATTGGATTAGTTATAATTGGTTTTTATCACTACATGTTATGATTAATATTTAGGTTAGATGTTAGGATAAACATACTGCATGTTTTACTACCGAAGCACTAGAGGTTAGCCTGTGGTTTAATCCTGTTAGGGTTCAATATACTGATTGGTTTTTAATGAAAGGGGTGCTGTTGTTGTTTGTTAGATCAATTATTAAGGATAGTTGATATATTTTAGGGCTATATGTTAGTTTTATCTACAGCACGTTTTGATGTTGGGATGTTATTTCATGTTGGTTGCTGTATGTTTGGGCATGCACAGATCTATGTTTTTTTAGCCTAAGTCCTATTTCTCATAGCCTCTTTTAACCATTCTGTTGAAAACCATGTTAGTGTAATGGTTTCAAAAATAAAATAAAACGTAGACTGTGCTTCAGAAATTGTATAAGCTTGCAATAATTTAGTTAGTTGAGATTTTTAGATTAATATTAGAGTTTGTAATATAAAATGTGTTATGTTCTTCATGCCCATTAGTTTTAGTTGATGTTAATGTCATGCTAGTTAGGGTTAGGGGTGTTAGTTGTTAGTTGGTTATATGAAATGCAAATGGATGTTAGTTAGTTAGAATTGTTCTTTTGAAGACAGTGTTACTTTTATATAACGTGTTAATGAAGTGGTAAAGTTAGTGAATTAGTAACAACATGTTGTGTTAGTATGAACAGTAACTCACACTGGAAGTAAACTCTTATTAATTATTGGGATAAGATGCTAGTTGCTAAAACAAGTTATTTTTCCACTTAACTGATATCGTAATCCGATAACGCAGAAAACGTATGCGCTTTCTGTACGGACTCGTCGACACCAAGAACCCCAGGATCAGGCAAGTGAAACTTGCCAGTTCTTTGTTTAGGCCGTGCTTTAGGCCATTTCTTGTTTTAGGTGTAAAAGAGACTAGGCGACGAAATGATACTCGCCTAGACGCAAATTTTAAGATCTAGCTTGACAACGAAGCTAGATCTATCACACTGCCATGTCATTGATGCATCTCTGTCTGTCACGTTTAAATTCCTTACCTGTACGCATTTAAATTACAACTTGCCATGCCATGTCATCCATGCTTGAGTGTTGCATTCGTAGCACACGCTACGTACTTCCTTGTTCAGGTTAGGCACCTGCGTTGCAGGCACAACCCTATGCCAAATACACTTCCTGGCTCGTGATCCAGAAGCGGGCTACATGTGTTGGTCAAAAGCCAATGCCCGATACACGTGGAGGGGTAGGGATAAGCGATCACTTGAGCGTAGGAGTTGGCCCGTACAGCCACTCCAGCCAAAAGGTGTAATCTCTGAGCACGACGTGTTTACTTGACTTATGAAATCCATGTGATTGTTTAGTAGCTTGCTACCCATGCCATAATGTACTTGTGCCTTGTTAAACTTGCTGCCATGTCATACTTGTCGCATTTATTTAATTGTTGCATCCATACTTTAAAATGTCATGGCAACGCACATTTTTAGAACTGCTAGGTTGCTTTACTTTCCTTTTAGTTTCCTTGCACAAAGTCTTGGTAGACTTTGCTGACATGCGCCCTCGTCTCTTTTGGTGTCGCATGTTAGTTGCTGAGCCAGAGTCCGTTGCTGAGGACGAGGAGTTCGTCGACATTGAGCCTGGGTCCACCGTTGACGTGGAGTACGAGGACACCGGCGACCAGTCGTAGAGTTTTCCTTCGTCGTTACTTTTACTTAGTCTGTTGTTAGGTTGTCGGTGAGTAGCACCTTTCTTTCGGTACATTGATTATTTCTGTCGGCCATGCTTGGGCCTTTTAGACTCTTTTCTGTTAGCCTGGTGGCTTTTCTGGGATGTTGAAATTTATCATGAAAATTCTGAGATTGAATAATTTGATTATCTGTCTCCTTCTTTTATTATTATCTTTGTTCTGCTACGCACTTGCAGGGACCTTTACGTGGTTATTCCAGACGCTTTACAGACTGGAGCCTCATAGCTCCAAGTCTGAGCGGACCTCATCACGCCTCGCCTCCATTTTAGGAAAGCGGGTCGTGACACCCATGGACTTAGCACGTCCTGCTGTGGCCCGTTCAGGAGGGTTGTATCAATCTAGAAGGCCAACCACACATATTTAAAGGAATTAACCATCATGGATTCTGTAAATTTATTTATAAATTCTCATTGATTTAATATGAATTTCTTGTTATCTTTGGTGATGGTTTTCGCCAAATAAATCAGTTTATCACCATCAAAAGATCTCACATAAATCATATGATACACATTACTCCCTTGAAGAAATTAGAAAATACTGATGATATGTTTGTTTAATGGCTGCTTGTGATGGAACCATCTTAAGCTCACTACTGCCATTATGGTTTAGTATGCGACTCAAGGGTAATTCAGCTTGTGTATTTTTGAATGGGAGTACTGAAAAAATATTTGAAATGAAGAGGTAAAATCCAAAAGGAAGGAGATAATCAGAAGAAACAAACCTTCTTGATAAGGTTGTTGACGAATAGAACGTTTGATGAACTACTCGTGAACAAGATCGGTACATATTTGTTTACATTCGTTTGGGAAGCTTAATGAACAGGCTTGAATAGATTTTAGAACTTGGTTAGTAAACGAACAAAGCTTGAACATAAATGTGTTTATTCATTTATGTTCGTGAACAAGCTCGTTAAGTGTTCGTGAACAAGCTCGTTAAGTGATGTTCATGAACAAGCTCGTTAAGGGTTCATATAACACATTAATGGTGGAATTGTTGGAGTATTGGGTTTTTACATTGTATGGCATTTAGACAAATACTATATTTTTTAATATGCTTGAAATGGATGCTTGTAATGTGATTTATGGAACTATTATGCTGGATTTGTTTGTTTTTGTCCTGCAAATATTTAATCTTTTTATTTAATTGATTTAGTCATTGGCAATTATGGTTAAATATTATTATTCCTGATTTAAAAATTGACGTTGGTTCGTTTGTTTGAAAATCTGTTCATGAACAAGATTGATTATGTGTTCGTGAACGTGGTCCTGAATATGTTCACGAACAAGCTCGATAAGTCTTGTTAACGAATAGAACATTCGATGAACTACTCATAAACAAGCTCGGTAAATGTTCGTTTACGTTTGTTCGGTAAGCTTAACGAACAAGGTTAAACAGGTTGTTAGAGCTCGGTTAGTAAACGAACAGAACTTGAACATGGATTTTGTTCTTAAAGAAAACCAAGCTTCATGTTCAAACTCGTTCAAGCTCGTTCATAAACAGCCCTACTTCTTGATATCTTTGGATATTTGGGCTCAAACTCGCAACAATTTTTATCATCTTCCGGCTTAATCATCGGGCAATGTCCTTAGACCTAGCTCTGTTAATTAACAATTTAACAATGTGCAATCAAAATCTATTATACAATAGAGGAGGTAGTCACATGTGGCATGTTTGTCCCATGTGGCAATGTCACATCACTATGTGGGTGCAACATGGGACATCCACCTCACCTAACCCAAAAGGTCACCCCCTAATCTCACTTATTTACAAATTCCCTCCTCATCCCCAAAAATCATCCCCAAGCTCACTATTTACATGTTTGCCTTATGAGATTTTTTTCCCTATAGCGCCCTAAGATTTTCGCATATATCCTTTTACCCCGATGATACTGACACATGCACACACTTCTTACTCCTTTTTGTTTTCGCGTGCACCACATCCTGTTCGTGTGGATTTTTTTCGCTCGGTGCACTATGTGCACGGGTTATCTCTAGTCCTTTATACAAATGCGGGGGGTGATGTGTCTTTGTCCCATATGGCAATGTCACATCAACCCCATCCTAATTTTGTCACTTGGTCCTGTTTACGGGTGTTTTCTCACCACAGTTCGTTGACCGTCGGCTGTGTGGTCAACGTGGTCAAGGGGCCGACTTGGGGGGTCCCTTGGGATCGCCGAGCCCACTTGTTCTCGGCGTGAGAGAGCTGAAGGGAAGCCTCGGATCGGCGGATCGCGCTCGGCCTCGGCTGGGTCGCGCTCGGCCTCGGTCGGATCCACGACGAGGGGTAGCCTCGGCGCCTCGCAAGTGGGTTGGTGCTTGAGCAGCCGTCCACCTGACGACTGCGATGGGGGTAGCCGACCGACGCTGAGGGGTAGCATCGGTGCCTCGGATATCTTCTTCCTGAACAGATGAGGAAACTCGTCAGGGAGGCCGGACCTAGGTTCCGGCCGAATCCCCTCCGATGCCTAAGTCAGATCAAGGTCTGAAAGGATACTCGGCGGGGGAGGTCCGGCTTGTAAGGAAGCCGGAACGTCAACCCAGGCGGCGCGAGTTTGAGGGAGGAAGGAAATGGGGTGGCGAATGCCTAGGTCGTTGATGGATTACCTCTCTATTGATTACCTGAGTCTCGATCCCTGTCTTCGTCGTCCTGGCCTTCCCTTATAGGGTCCTCCGTGACTGCCCCACGTCCCGCCTCCTCTTACGTCCCCACGATCCACCTCCGCCTCATCCCACTCGTGCGTAGTGGAGGGGTGGCCTCTTAATGGGTCCGTTGATGGTCATTATGGGATCGCGGATTCCGAGGAGTGGTTAATCGGGCTAAATGGGGGCTAGTCGGGTGCCCCGAGGGTGGAGTGGCCGGGCCTTCAGCCCCGTCCGTGGGCCTTTCCAGGCGGGCCCGTCTTCTCTAGTCGGTGTCCCCTTTGAGGTAGGACCGTGTGCCGTTGTAACTTGGGCCGGTCCAAATTAGTCGCAACAATTGCCCCCATCGCCTGGGCCGTTCGGCTTTCATCGATGCGGCTCGGGTGATGTGACTCTTTCATGATCCGATGGGTGCGTCAGTCGAGGTTCTGCCATTAAATGAATTTCATCATGATCGTGGCCGTTTGAACTTCCGTCGGTGTAGTTTTCGAAGCATCGCCGTCGTCTTGATGTCGCCACGTGCCCCTTACGTTCATCTCCACCGTGCGCAGGGTCATTCAAAGGGCACCAGGAAAGGAGCGCCGACATCCGTTGGTTGAACGTGGCCAGATTTTCTTTTAGCATCTCCTGCTCCTCGTCATGTCGTTTCTCCTGCCCCCGGTTCGGGTCGTCCAGAGGATGCAGTCCACCTCGACTTGTCTAATAGCCCCGGCTCGGCGGTCGGCAGTCAGGGGGGTGATCCCTCTGGGGTGCCTCCAGAGGTTCTGGGATGCCCTTCTTCCTTTTGAGCCACCTCCGCCGGGGATTTGCACGCCCGCTATCTTCTTCCCCCATACTCCATCCGGGCCCCTGAGCCTAATGAACGGATCTGCTTTCCTGGTCCGAAGGCGGTCGGGGTGTATGAGGTGTGCTTCCGGTTCGGGCTTCGGTTCCCCCTTCATCCTTTCATCGTTGAGTTTCTACGCGCTCATCGCATGGCCCTATGCCAATTCTGCCCCAACGCGATCGGGCTCGTCATCGGGTTCGCCGTGCTCTGCCTTCAGAAGGGGGTGGCCCCCTCCCTCCGACTCTTCTCCCAATTTTACCATCTGAGCCGCCATCAGTCGGGGGCCTGGATTTATATTAGCGCTCGGCCCTCGAAGAGCCTGATACTGGGGTTGCCGAGCTCTGTCAAGCTCTGGAAGGGGGAGTATCTCTTCGTTGTCGGCCCGTCGGATATGGATTTCCCAACTCACTGGAGCGCCGACGTGGTGCTGGCCCTGGAGCTGGGTGACCCGACTGTGGCTGAGCTCGAGATCGTGGAGGCCCTGTTGGCGATCCCTTCGAGTGATCAGAAAGTCACCGTTCTCTTTTCTGACCTCAATCTGCGGAAGACCACATGGCCCGCCGGTGAGTTATGCTGTCCTTCCTCGCTCCGGGGATAATGCTCCGCGGCCATTGTTCCGTGGCTGATAGGGTTGGCCGATGATGACTTTCCCCTGCGCAGGTGGGTTTCCCTCCAGTTCTTCTGCCCTTCCTCCTCAAGTCGGGATTCCAGACCCCGCCTCTCGGAGAGGGGATCATGTGCTGGCGGTCCGGAAGAAACAACGTGTTGACCGCCCGGTGGCTGGTGTCGAGAAGTTGAAGAGGAAGGTCCCCTCCTCCTCCCAGCATGGCGTCTCTAAGAAGGTCCATACTCTCGCCGGGGAGGTTAGTGCTTCATTACCCCAGTGCCGGGATCCGTCACCCTCGGTCGAGGCGGTTTGGCCATGGGCTGGCCCCTTGTTTCCGCAGCTCGGCCCTCTTCCTGATATATACGAGCGGTATCTAGGTGCCCGCTCCACCCCTATGGATTTATCTCCGGGGAGGAGGATCTTCTCTGTCCCCGCTTCCCTGTAAGAGCGGGTGAGTCGGTCTTTTCCAGCTGCAGTGTGGCGGCACGGGTGGCCGAGAACTGCAGTCTCTCCTCGGACCGAGCTGTTTTGGACGAGATCAGCGGCGACCGTCTAGCCGCTTTCGTGGTACAGGCCGGCCAACAGGTGAGGTTTCTTCCCTAACCCAGTCTTTTGCTGCTATCTTCAACTTACTCCCGCCTCTCTTGTGTAGTTATCCTCTGTTGGGCTTTCGATGAGGCGCCAGTTTATGGATCTTTCCCAGGCTAAGGCGAACGTGGCGCCAGTTCCCGAGGCCCTGGAGGGCGAGGAGGAGGCCGATCACTTGTCCAAGGCGCTCGTGAAGTCCCTGGAGTCTCGCATGGCCGAGCTTTTCGCTGCCCTGGAGAAGTCGGACCAGGAAAAAGCATTAGCCCTAGTCGGGAGGTCCAAGGCCGAGGATCGAATTGCCGCGCTTACCGCAGCCTCTGGCTCGGCAGCTGAGGCAGGTGCCGATCCGGCCCCTTTCATCACTGCCGATGTCCAGGAACTCAATGTCCTGCTGGAGGCGACGGAAGGGCGGGAGAGGGCCTTCATATCCCAGCTTGACGCGAGATCGAAAGAGATCGAGATGATCCAATCTAATCATCAACGATAGGTGGCCACTCTCGAGGGTCAGATTCGTGAGCTTGAGGGTGTGGACCTTGATAAGGTTGCCCAGGATGCTGTGAGGGAATACGCCCTTTCCTTCTCCTCTAAGGCCATGTCCACGGCGTTCGAGAAGGGATTCGCCCACTGCCAAGCCGAGATTCGAAAGAGGTTCCCTCTTGCGGAGATCAACTTCAAGGAACTTCAAGCGTACTCCGATGAGGAGGAAGAGATCCCGGAGCGGTCCGACGCTTCTCCTGTTGGCGGTCTTGAAGGGGTCCCCCAAGGAGACGAG